>JASAMY010002231.1:0-66532 GCA_030248085.1 Paralinhomoeus sp. GSCO2_6 | reverse complement strand
TTCTCATCCCATTGCCCGCTGCCCGCTGCCAGTCCATTGTCATCAGCTGCGTCAGTCAGTGCACATTTACCGTTTAATGTTAACAGAAGTACACACACAGCATGTTGCTATTTCTCTTCATTGTGTTCGTTTTGAACAGGTGGAGTAAACGGCGGTCGACAGTACACACACACACACAGGCTAAGGCTAAGCCTAAGCCTAAGCCAGGCAGGCAGGGAGGCAGGCAGGCAGGCAGACAGACAGACAGACATACAGACAGACGGACACACAAACAAACAGACAGACAGACAGACAGACAGACAGACAGACAGATGGACAGACAGACATGCAGGTAGATAAGCAGGCAGGCAGGCAGAACAGACAGACAGACAGACAGACAGACAGACAGACAGACAGACAGACAGACAGACAGACAGACAGACAGACAGACAGACAGACAGACAAACAGACACACACACACACACAGACACACAGACACACACCCACAAACACACAGACACACACAGACACACACAGACAGACAGACACACCCACAGACACAACACACACACACACACCCTATTCCAACATGTAGTGGTGAGAGGCAACTGGCCAGTCTGTTGGCTTGGGTTTGTAGATTACACCCAGCACCCTAGCACCTAGTTGTGAGGCTTTCCCTCTGATGTCACTCTGCAGGGTCCCAAGCTATGAAACTAGATCCATTTGATGTGACTCGGCTGGATGGCTTGTAGGTGGTTAGATAAGCACCCTGTGTAGTTGCTTGGCTTGGGTTTTGGGAAGACATGAAAGGGCAAGGGCTAGATAGGTAGTGGGGGGTTTGCAAGCCAAGCCAATAGACTGGCTGCTTATCTCACCCTCAATAACATCAAAGGTTAGTTAGCCTTCTTAAAGAGGCTTACTGCACCACTGCATCATTATTGCACCACTGTTCTAAAGGGCTTCTCTTCTCTGCACCCCCTCAAGTCAAGACTCAAGATTCAAGACTCAAGACTCAAGACAGATGGCAGATATCAAATTTGAAGTAAGTCTGTATTTATTATTAAGAAGACATTAAACAACAGGAAGACTTATTGTAAGCAATAACTACAGGGTGGGCCAAAAAAAACTTAAACCCCTAATTTAACGTGCCCGTTCTCGTGCTACGGTGGACCGATTGGCGTGGAATTTTAACCACGCATACATCCAGCCTCTTTACGCCTCCCCACAAAATTTCAGTTGAATCCGCCGAAGCAGTCTCAATTGGCAGCCATTTTTGCAAACCGCCCTCAAAAATCGAGTGTTCACGCTCTCGTTCCGCTCATTAGATCCCGCGCTCGTGCGCTCGCTATGGTTAGCTGATTGTTGTGGAATTTTAACCGCGCATACCCCTAGCCTGTCTATGCCTCCACACAAAATTTTAGTTGAATTGGACAAAGAAGTTTTATTTCGCAGCCATTCTTGCAAACTGCCCTTGAAAATCGAGTGTTCATGCGCGCGGTCTCGTGGCAGGGACGACCAATTGTTGTGCAATTTTAACCAGACATGCCCCAGACGCTTACTCGTTTTGTCCCGAAAAATCAAGTTATTCTGACTAATATTGCTTAGTTGGCAAATATTGTTTTGGTAACCATACTCAAAAATTGGGTGGTCATGCATGTGCAAGTCCGATCAATTGTCACCCATACCTGTAACCGGGAATTGGACCTGGGGGAACGGTTTAGGCACTTTCTGGGGGGGTGGGGGGGGGGGTGAACATCTGGAGGAGGGGGCTCTGGGAAGGAAAATAGGCACTTCTTGGTTGATTTTTAGTCAAAAAGACACTGTAAAAACACTAACACAGGCAATTTTAGTCAAAATACACTGTAAATAACCCAATATACATACGTTTTGGGTGGTGTTCACGTGCTGGTTCTACTCGTTAGATCGTGCGTTTGTGCGCTCGCTATGGTTAACCGATTGCTGTGGAATTTTAACTGTGCATAACCCCAACCTGTTTATGCCTTCACACACAATTTCAGTTCAATCGAACAAAGAAGTCTCATTTGGCAGCCATTCTTGCAAACCCCCCTTGAAAATCGAGTGTTCACGCGCGCGTTCTCATGGCAGGGTCGACCAATTGTTGTTAAATTTTAACCAGACATGCCCCAGACACTTACACGTTTTGTCCCAAAAAATCAAGTTATTCTGACTAATACTGCTCAGTCGGCAAACATTTCTTTTGGTAACCATACTCGAAAATTGGATGGTCATGCACAAGTCCGATCAATTGTAACCCATAGCTGTAACCTTGAATTGGACCTGGGGGGGGGGGTGTTGGGTGGGGTGAAAATCTGGAGGAGGGCGTCTGGGAAGGAAAAAAGGCACTTTTTGATTGATTTTTAGTCAAAAAAACACTGTAAAAACACTAAAATAGCCACTTTTTAGTCAACATACATTGTAAATAACCCAATATACATACGTTTTGGGCAGCGTTCACATGCTGGTTCCACTTGTTAGATCGCGTGCTCGTGCGCTCGCTATGGTTAACCAATTGTTGTGGCATTTTAACCACGCATACCCCCTAACCTGTCTATGCCTCCACACAAAATTTCAGTTGAATTGGACAAACAATTCTCATTTGGCAGCCATTCTTGCACACCCCCGCTCTTACACACTCTCACACAGTCTCACATCTACATACGTGTACATACATACACATACGTGACCATACATACACCCAGACATGGAACATTGTGCCTTACAGATGATCGTCCATTTAGGGAAGCGCGTAATTATAGTGGGGGGCTTATTAACTGAAAGTGGTCTTGGAAGGGTGTATAATTATGGGGGGGGGGCTAATTATATGGATGGGGGGGGCTAAGTATGGCATTTACAGTATTCCATGACTTTGCTTGAGGCCCATTACTTTACCTTTTTAGGTGATACCTATTATCGACCTGGTGGACTCTGATGATCGACCTTACGCAACTCCAAGGTGGAGAACAGGTGAGTGTATGTCAACCATGTCAGCTAAAGTTTGTTTGTCATAACATTTCTGGACTTTACACACAACATTCTTTTTACCATAAATCATCCAATATAGACACCGTCCTAAAGTGGCTCCCATTATGGCATATTGAAAGTATATTGCCCTCTCCCTAGATGAGTGCCCTGGTGCCTAATGGGTACATTATGCCATGTGCCTTTTATGCAGAAATATAAACTAATAGCTGCAGTTATATATCATGTTGCAGCCAAAAACCAGCTATCTGGATGCCTTTGCATCGCACATCTGGCAAAAGGTGTCCACATGTGGTTGACTGGTGGACAGTTTGTGCCTGCAACATACACACACACTGCTACTAACCAATAATAGTATGTTTTAGCTACTATTAATGGTACATTGACTATTACCATAAATCCTCCAATACAACCCCCCCCCCCTCCAATAGTGCCCCCCTCCAACACTGCCCTTGGGTACGGCAAGGTTGAAATAATATAGCCCCCCTCCAATAGTGCCCCCGGGGGTATGGGGTATGTTGTGCCATGTGCCTTTTATGGACAAAAATATAGTGGTAGGTACATTTATATCGTGCATACACACTACTACTAATCAATAATAGTACGTTTGAGCAACTATTGATGGTGAATCACCCATTAAATGTGGCAAAACTGATCAAAATCACTGAACAATCGGCAATTTTGACAGCGAAACTAGCGTTACCATTCTAAATTTTTAGGTTGAAATAATAGAAGACCCCCTCCAATAGTGCCCCCCCCCCCTCCAATAGTGCCCCTGGGTAAAGAGAGGTTGAAAATTTTACGATTTATGGTACATGAAAATCATGTGATCAAAATCACTCATGAAACATCAAATTTGGCTGCAAAATAAGTATTGCCATTCAAAATGTTTTATATTGCAAACAGTAAGGGTTTGACCTATGGTAAGCCAACGTTGAAATTTTAGAGCCCGGGGCTCTATTGGAGAATGTACAGAACTGCTTGATTTTCGTTTGGCTGTCATTATGTTCACATGCCATCAACTTTGCTTATTGTTCACATTATAGGCACAGCCTCGACAAAAGATGGAAAAACATCAAACCAAGAAATCCCGAGGATCACTCCTCTTGGTTGGAGACAGCCAAGCAGTACGGCTGTTTACTGAAATGGACAAAATCTACAGCACAATCAAAATTGCTGTTGGTGGATTATCCACAGCTGGCCTGAGGAAACAAATTAATAGTGACGAATTTCTACCCAATTTTTTGACAAAAAATTCAAACAGAAAATTCCGTGCGATTATATATTTGACTGGATCAATAGACTGCATTCTTCATGCAAACTCAAAACAGACAGCAAAGAACATCATCAAAAATATAAGCTACATAACAAATTTTTTCAAGATTAACTGCAAGGAAAACTTCGTTCACAAGAACATCCCAGCCTGCATTCTCTCAATACCTGAAATGCCACGAAAGAGAAATTTTGTAAAAAACGTTAATTTTGAATTACAAAAAAAGCTGAGAAATCTAAAGGTGCAGGAGCATGGATCTTCAAGGAAGATATATTACATGAACATTTCAAAACAGTATAATGACAGCAACAATAAAGAAGCAAAAAGGTGATTTTATAACCTAACTTAATGGTTAGGTTATAAAATCACCTTTTTGGTGTCACCTAGCCATGTCTCGCACGTGATAACGTAAACAGTTGGCAGGCGTCGTACCTTTGTAATGTCGTACACCGTGCTTCGACGAATGAACAAACAAACAAACACACACACACACACACACTGCAGAGTTACCTACTCCAACATGTAGTGAGAGGCAACTGGGCAGTCTGTTGGCTTGGGTTTGTAGATTAGACCCAGCACCCTAGCACCTAGTTGTGAGGCTTTCCCTCTCATGTCACTCTGCAGGGTCCCAAGCTAAGAAACTAGATCCCTTTGATGTGACTCTGCTGGATGGCTTGTAGGTGGTTAGATAAGCACCCTGTGTAGTTGCTTGGCTTGGGTTTTAGGTGGACATGAAAGGGAAAGGGCTAGATAGGTAGTGGGGGTTTGCAAGACAAGCCAATAGACTAGCTGCTTATCTCTCTCTCTAGGTTAAGCAGGCTACTTCAGGTAGAGCAAAACACTAAAGTTATAGTGTATGAGAGTTATTAGGAAAGTTGGTCAGTGGAAGTAAAGGATTTGTTAAAGTTGTCAGGGAGTTGATTTCAAGTATTTGAAGGCTTCAAGTTGCCAAGGATCAAGCCAAAGGGAAACAAAATGGCTGAGGTCAATTTTGAAGTAAGTGTGAATTGATTAATTTTATCATAGATGAGATTAATGGGCTAGTAGCCAATGGCTAAGAAATTGTTGCAGGGATACTGCAAAATGTATATTTACCCCCTCCCCCCCTATGACCAGAATTAGTTCACAGTGGATGTAGGTATTGTAGGATGCAGGATGCAGGTAATGGTAGGTATTTGGAGCCTGTTTGAGCATATTGTAACCTATTTTTGACCAAAAAGTGGCTATTTAGACACAGTTTAGTTGTATATTTAACCCTCTGACATGTCCCTCATGCCCTCTGACCTGTGACACAATTTGTTTACCCCAACCACAGGGTACGGTCTTCAACTCGCTCCCCCCCCACTTCCAAAACTCAGTAACATGTGTGCTGGGTATGTGTATGTATGTGTCGGAATGTTTTGTTTGATCATTGCTTTACTCATGAAGTACCTTATCTGCTACATATGTACACTTCAGTCATTGATGGAGGAAAAGGAGAAGCATCTATTGGAATTGCTGAACATGAAAGAAGCAGACCTTCACAAGGCGTTTGAGGAACTGCAAATAAAGAGTAGAGTTGTCAAGAAATTAATCCAACTAAATAAACAATTACAAGCCCAATTCTAAAGCCATTATTTCACAATGCTGTAGAACTGTAATTAATAACTGTCACTCAAACACCTGGCGACTGGCAGTGGGAGGCGCAGTGTAGTGGCGGGCGACTTCAACCTGGATCCAGCCCTGGACGAGTGTCGCCCGCTGCTGGCTGTCACCGACGCCCTTGAACTGCAACAGATGGTGCGCGGGCCCACTCATCGCGCGCGCACCATTGACCTGCTATTCGTGGGGCGAGGCGTACCTGTCGTGGACGTGTCGCTGTGCGCGCCAATCGAGAAGCTGCACGCCGTGGTAGCGGCACGGCTCGGCTGCTCAGCTGACCACAGGCACCACCACCATCACCACCACCATCAGCAACAGCAGGAGCCCAAACCGAACTACAGGAGAGCCGACTGGGCAGTCGTGCGGCGCTGCCTGGCCGAGGCAGGACTGCTGGCGGCTGCCATAGAGCCGCCCACGGTGGAGGAGGCGGCGCTGCTCTGGACGGCGCGGGTGGAGCGTGCTGTCCGCCAATCAGTGCCCCACTCGAGGCCGCGCAGCAGGAAGGCCAATAAGCCCGGCTGGCACACGGCCGCCATCGGTCGGCTGCTGAAGGCCAAGACGGACGCCTACCTGGCCTGGCGGGCCAGCAGTCGCGACCCCGCCCTGCGCGACCCAGCCCTCCGCGCAGCGTTTGCTCGTCTGCGACGCAGGGGTAAGCAGGCGATCGACGCGGCCAGGCGGCACTACGTCCAGCGGGCCTTCGCCGACTGCCAGGACATCCGCCAGTTCTGGCAGACCTATCGCCGGCCCAATGGAGAGAAAGTCAAGGATAAGATCGTCTTCGCGGCACTCCCAGGGGTCGCCCCAAGCCAGGCGCTCGCTCACCAGTTCCAGAGCGTCTGGAACCGAAAGGTGGTGACTGGGCCGCTGCTGGTGCCTGAGCAGCCTCCTGCTGGCTGCTTTCCCCTGGCGCTCGTCGAGAAAGGCCTCACCCAGCTGGCCGTCCACAAGTCCACCGGTCCTGACGGACTGCCAGCGGTCCTCTTGAAGAACGCCGCGGCGGCGCCGTCCCCATCGCTCGCTATCCTCTTCGAGCGCAGCCTGGCGGAGGGAGTCGTCCCCAGCTGCTGGAAGGACGCGACGGTCATCCCGGTTCCCAAGAAGATCTGTCCAGCGACCCCCTCGGACTATCGGCCCATCTCACTCCTTTCCATCGTCTCTAAGCAGTTGGAGGCGCACATCCTCAGGCTGCTTCTGCCTTACATCGAGCCCCTCCTAGCCGACACCCAGTTCGGCTTCAGGCGGGGCAGAGGAACCGTAGACTGTCTGACCTACGTGACCCACCAACTGAGCCGCCTCGTGGACAAACACCAAAAGGCCGCTGCCGTCTTCTTCGACATTCGCAAGGCCTTTGACTCCTGCGTCCACGGCGAGCTCCTTCGCTGCCTGGACGCCGAGTTCAAGGTGCCGCACTACCTGCTGGGGTGGGTGAGGTCCTACCTGGACAACAGGACCTACTGCGTCCGCGCAGACTCCAACGACACCTCAGCCAGACTGCCGGTGCTCTCCAGCGTCCCACAGGGAAGTGTGCTTGGCCCCGTGTTGTTCGTGGCGTACGTCAACCGGGTCAAGCACCTACAACTGTCCACCGGCACAGAGGTGGCTGCGTTCGCCGACGACCTCATGATCATCAAGGCGACGCCTAGACCATCAGACTATCTCGACCTCCAGCAGGACATCGACTCGCTCCACCGGACCATCGCCAACGACCGCCACCTCCAGTTCCAGCCCTCAAAGTGCAAGGCGATGCAGCTGAGCTATGGGGCGCCTCGAACTCAGCCGCCACCGCTCACGCTGGCTGGCGAGCAGCTGGAGTGGGTCAAGGAGCACCCCTACCTGGGGGTGCGACTCGACTCGCGGCTCTCATTCGTGCCGCACTGCCAGCGGGCGGTGACCAAGGCGAAAAGAGCGATCGGCGTCCTCTGCAGACAGTTCCGGCCACGGGCGCCGGGCTACGTGCTGCAGACGGTCTACAAGGTCTGCATCCTGCCGGCCCTGCTGTACGCTGCTCAGGTCTGGTTCCCGGGGCCAGCCTACTGCAGGCAGAACGTGGAGAAAGTCCAGCGGCAGATGCTGCGCGCGCTCAGAAACGACTATCTCTCCCCCTACCCCCTCCTCTGCGGCGACACAACCCCCGCCCCCCCTCTGGCGCATTGTTCTAACCCGACGTATGCGGTTCTTTCACTCCCTTCTCTTCTCTCGTAATTCGAATCTCTTCGCTCCCTTCCTCCCAATGGTACAAGCGCGTCGCAGTTCTCGTCTCAATCATAACCGTCAGATCGATCTCAACCCTTCCAAAGTGTCTACATCTCATTCCTTTCTGTACCTCACTGCCAAAATTTGGAACTCCCTTCCCCAACACGTCGTTGATCTCAGCCCCACACAGTTCCAAAGACATGTCGATTCGTCCGAGTTTCACGAGTTTCTACGTAGAAACAATTTCGATCATTCCATAGATATCAGGTAAAGTCCAATTATTCCCCATCTCGAGCGCTATGTGTATTCTGCATCTTTTCCTTTGACCGATGGCGCGCCCTGCTCTCGCAGTTAACGGCATATTGCTGTGTCAGGCGTTTGTCATCGTTAAAATAAATCGAATCGAATCGAATGCACAGACAGATTGCACACAATGCACTGTGCAGTCGCCAACACACAACGGTGTGGCTTGGCTCCGCATTGTACGAAGTACGCAGAGGGATGCCTCCACCACAATTCTGCTCCGCCTCCCTCTCCCCAGGCTCACGTGTATGGCAGATGCGTAGGCGACCGCAACTGGAGGCTTCTGTGATAATTGCCTAGGTGGAATCGATCGCATGAGGGCAGAGCCGCACCGCATAATGGTTAATAGGGAGGGAGTGGAGGGGGATGAGTTCATTCATTATCTAGAAGGAGGGGGGAATAGCATCTTGCCGCTACATCATCATCCACCGCCGTCCGCAACATCATCAAAGCCAACATCACAGTGTCTCCTATAATTTCATCACAATGAATAATGTTTATTGAACATTGTTAGACAAGTGGAGTGGAGTGTTGACAAAACAAAAGTGAAATTATTTCCTTCTACAACTCTGCATGCAAGTGTGCCAGTTGACTTCCATTACCATTTTTGCAGCACTTTACATATTCAGCATTGTATTCACAATTCAACTGAGTTGTCACCACATTATTTGATGTACCTATGTATATACAGCGATTTTGCCAAAACAAAAAAAATAAAGTCAAAATACTTTTTAAGTACAGTTACAGAACAAAAAAAGTGTTAAAGGTGTAGGTCTGAGATGAAAAAAACTGTTAAATTTGCTCGGTGTAAATGAGTAAAATAATCTAAACAACTACTTTTTAACACATCAGTTCTGACAATGCACTTAAAAATGCATTTTTAACAAACCACAAAGTGCAAATTTGCTGTCTGAGTTGCTCTTGAAAGAACTCCTCACATAAGTGCGTTTGACACTGCATTTGGATTGCCGTTCAAAGAAAGTGGTTTTCTGTCCATATGTACCCACGAAAGTAAAATAATGCGGGGGAATACTTCTGCAAAAAATTTGTGTTTTGTGAGGTGTTGCAAAATGCCAGGGTTTTGCCAATGCAAAGTGGAAATGGAAGTCAACTAATGCACTTGCATGCATGCTTGTAGAGGGAATGAAGTTCAGTTTTGTTTGCTTGTAACACTCCTTATTTAACAAATTTCAGTGATGATGATGATGATGATGATGATGATGATGATGATGATGATGATGCGCTGTGATGTTGAATTTAATGATGTTGGATAGTTGGATGTTATTCCGCACCTATGAAAATGACTTTCTCCGGCCCTAGCCCATCTACTGCAGTGCCCCTCCATCGATTGATTCTACCAAGACAATTATCGCAGAGACGTCCAGTTGCTGCCTACGACGCATCTGCCATACAAACAAGCGAGCCTGGGTCGCAGGTACAAGTAGGGTAGGATTGTGCTGTCGCGTCCTTCCGCGCACCATTCAAACAATGCGCAGTCGAGTCACTACGTCGTGCATTGACGACCCTACACTGTGTGTAGTCAAAAAGAATTCCTGTACAGTTTCATCAGCTGATTCCTCAAACTGTCCTCTCACCAGATTGTGACTACGATGGTGCGTCAGAGGAACACCAAGTTGCAAGCTCATCTGACAACAGTCCACAAGAAAGTGAATGGGACGCTCTTGGCCTGCCTGCAGGCTGTACAACCAAGCCAGAGGACGTGCTGATGTGCCAGGACGTAGACGCGGGCGTCCACCACATTGATTCGACTAGGCCATCAAACAGACATGTGAAGACTGTGCTGTGGTGACTCTCGTCGTTGCACTTGCAGTTCTGTGGGTGTCTATTGGGTCTCATCGCAGAACACCTACCAACATACCACGTACGTACATACCGTAGGCAGTGTGCTGCTGCATCGCTTTGATTGACCATGCATGATACTCACCCACCCACCCTGTGGTAGCAATAGCATCCCGAATTGCCCCGTTTCCCCACCCCCTACCTTCAAAAAGTTGGCGATTTACCCCTCCCTGGCCCAATTTCCGTGGGCACCTATGGGCCCAGTCTGTAGGAGTAGTAGGGAAGGGACAGGGCTCATAGGAAAAAAATTTGCGAACGTATGAAAGGAACTACTATTACACAGCGCGCGCTCGCCGCCTCGCCTCATCTCAACCGCCGTCTCTCACTGCCTTAAACTTTTCCTATGAGCCCTGTCGTCTTTCCATGTCCACAGAATACACCGAAATATCTCGTATAATGCACAGCACTCGTCGCCTCATACGCCGAAAAACTTTCTTCCTATGAGCCCTGTCTTTCCAAGTTCCCAGAATACACCGAAACACCCCGTCTTCCCGTGTTTCTATTCCACTCCGCGCTCGCCGTGCTCAACCTGTGCTCAACTGCTCAACTTCGCCTCAACCTCCGAAAAGTTGGTCGCAGCCCCGCGTCGTCGCAGCACCGAGAATTGTCGCTGCACTACCGAAAAAGTCCCCCAACTCCCGTGCGCCCCATTCGTTCCCGCGAATCGTCTCAGTTTTGTTACGACTACGACCTCCGATTACGATCCGATTACGATTCGCGGCGCTTTGCATACACTCCAGCGTTGGCATAGGCTCGTAGGTCACGTGTTATCGTCAGCAATGCTGATTGGCTCCCAAAAGCGAACTTAAGTCTACGAGTCTCGCTACGGCTTCCCATTTGCATTGGTTGTTCCAGTAGAAAGTCATGGAAGAAAAAAGTCCAGTGTGTCATACGAAGTGCTGCGGACATGAGCACTACGATGTGGAGAGCAAACGCCTAATTGGAACAGAAATCGAACCAAAAGTCAAATCGAGAGGCGAATTCGAGTGTCCAGTAATGCGAGCAGTCGTTTCGTTTATGCATTCGTATGTGATACACCAGCTAACTAGAATTCACATGTATTGGCTTTTAAAAAAAATGAAAGAAAGGTTGCGACTGATTCTTACTCGGAACGCGCGTGAAGTTGTATGCAGATTTGTCTTAGTTAGAAATCGTTTTCCCCATCACCATTTTCTATAGGTTGTGTACAGAAATCGGGCGTACGCGCACGCGGGTGTCGCACTACACGCGCATCTCTCTCTTTCTCTCTGGGTCGGGATTCGGGTCGAGTCGTGGTTTCACCAGCATGTAGCGCAGGTCCGCACCCGAGGTGTGCGGACCCTCCCGCAGCGCCCTCATGAAGGCGCCTGCGGGGTCTGGCTCTGCCCGGAGCCGTCGCGACGGACGGCCTAAATAAAAAGAAAAGTTCCGAAACTTGGCAGCCGAAGCGCCAAACGCCAGCTCACCCTCGTCCCCGGCCTCACGCGCCTGCATGGCGTCTCTGTAGACGCACGCGACCGTGCCTAGGCAGAGCCGCTCTAGGGCTCGCCTAAAAGCTATTGAAGTGTGTGCATGTGCGTGTGCGTGTGAGAAGTTGCAGGAAAAAAGATTGACTTGCCTGACCACCAACTCAAGGTTGGTGTCCTCGGGCTCCTCGAGTTGGGCGACCAGTCGCCGGACGCGTTCCTCGTTTGCTGCCGCCGCCATTCTTCCTTCCCTTCTTGACTTTCTATGGACCTGCTGTGCGGAGGTTTGCCGCTAGTCGTTGGCGCAACTGCAAACGCGTCGCCGCCTCCCCGTCTCTGCTGTGCGGAGGTTTACACAGCGCGAGCGTGCCGCAACTGCAAACGCGTCGCCGCCTCCCCGTCTCTGCTGTGCGGAGGTTTACACAGCGCGAGCGTGCCGCAACTGCAAACGCGTCGCCGCCTCCCCGTCTCTGCTGTGCGGAGGTTTACACAGCGCGAGCGTGCCGCAACTGCAAACGCGTCGCCGCCTCCCCGTCTCTGCTGTGCGGAGGTTTACACAGCGCGAGCGTGCCGCAACTGCAAACGCGTCGCCGCCTCCCCGTCTCTGTTGTGCGGAGGTTTACACAGCGCGCCCCCTCTCTGCTCACTGCTGCGCGTTTGCTGCCTCGCTGCCTCTCGTCGCCTCAGCCGCCGACACACGGCGTCGTCGCTAGTCAATTTTTGGGTCTACCTAGGAATTCTGTCTTGCCGTGTCCTGAGAATACATGTATTCGCGTGTTTCTATTACACAGCGCTGCGTGCTCTCTCGCTGAGGCGCCGTCGTCGCCTTTCTTTGCCTCACCCACCAAAAAAGTTTCTCTCCGTGTCGCAGCACCGCCGAAAATCGTCACAGCGCCCCCAACTCCCATGCGCCCAATTCAACGCTGCGAATCGTCGCAGAAAAACCTTTCTTTACGACTACGACCTCCGACTGCGATCCGACTTCGACACGCGGCGCTTCACATAGCCGCAAACGTACATAGCACGTGGTTGTCATTAGTAGGCAGTGTGTCAAAAGTCGAAGGCAATTGACCGCGTCGCACCACAGAAGTGTCACTCACACAGCCTTTTACGAGAGAGTCCACAGCATGCTGTTGTCGCTACCGAATCGACAAAAGGTGCGCTCGTTGGCACCGCACCACCTCCAAATTGTTGTTGGAGTTCTGATTTGAGAAATTGAGCGATTCTCGACTGTCTGCGCCCCCGAGTAGAGAAATGTGGACAAAAAACACGCACAGGGATTGACAAGCATTTTTATAGATGTGCGACGAACGCAAACATTCGATCTCACTTTTTTGTCGAGAAAGTTCACATGCATTCTTGGAAGCGGATTGGCTGTTCTCCTAAGTATGGTCGCATTTACATTAAGTCAAAGAAGCAAAGAAGTCCTGCACAAATTTATTTTGCTTGATCATTGAGAGTGAAAAAATGAACATGGATGAGCGAAGTTCAGCGTACCATGCAAGGTGTAGAGGCCATGAGAACTACGATGACAAGAGCGAATGTTTGATTGGAACCGAGAGCCGATTGCTAAGCCGAGTGGTGAAATCAAATGTCGAGTGTGCGAGCAGTCGTTTCGATTTATGCATTCGTAATGTGATGGGTATACATCAGTTGACTAGTTTATATTTGTATTGGCTCCTTAAAAAGTGGAAGTAAATGTATCCATACGTTTATTCCCTGAAGAAATCAGTGATTTTTGGCTTTACTGCACATTGTGTGTTGGTCTGGAATCGCGTTCGTTTTTCTCTTCCGAACAGAAAAAAGGTGTAAACCCGAGCATGCGGGTCTGCAGGTCGATCGTAATCTTTCTTGTCTCAATGCTCCACAGTTGCGCGCCTGGTACAATCGTAGTGGAGTTGCAAGCTCACTTCCCCAGTTGCAAGCAATTAAGGTGCTTTTTGAAACGAGCTTATTGCGGTTGTAGCGTAGAACTTGTTAGCATCTTCTTTATTGCTAATCGCTTCATGGAGCAGTTGTAAGCACCATAGAAGAAAAAAGCGCTATAGAAATAAAAGAATAGAAGAGTAGAATTCAATAGAAGACGACCCTAGTTCACGCCATTGCGATAATTGTCACTCTGGCTAAGAGGCCACCAGTCATGTAAACACGCGAGCGGGGGCAGGCAGGCTTGGGTCGTACAGGGGTGATTAGTTCAGCACCTTTCCCTCTTCAAATGAACAAATTTTCTGGCAATTTTTTGGCGCTCTCAGAAAATCATCCAAACGCGACAACATCAATTCTTCCATCGACAGGTTTTGCGGCCTGTAAAGAGTCCGAAGCTAAGAAGGACCGAGCGCTCGATAAAAATGCTCAAGGCGAATGCTGGCGCGTGTTGCACGCATGGTTTGATCGGATGCGATGACATGGGGGGGGGGAGATGGATGTGGATAGAGTGGGGCGTTTGAGCGACGTGAGCTTGGGGTTGGGGGTTTGGTGGTGCTGATGCTTCTGCTGGTGCGTCGAGGACCCGGCCATTGGGTGGCCCCGTCCCGCGGTCGCCGGTGCGGGAATCGGGCCTGGCCGGCCGTCCGCCGGCTGCGCCGTCGACGGCCACTGCTGGTTGCTTGTCGCCCGCGGGTTCGTCAGCCCTGCCCCGGCTGAGGCTGGGCGACCGGGAGCCGCTGATTCAGCGGCGACAGTAGGCGAGGCTGAGCGGCCATCGTCCATTGGCATCAGCACATTGTGCAATACATTGTACGTTGTACGTGTGCATTGCACGTACAACGTACAACGTTGTACAACGTACGTTGGCAACAACGTACGTTGTTGCCACGACTTGCTCCAGGGCCCGTATGCTGAGAAAAAAATTAGAGCGCTCTAACTTTAATTAAAGTGGGTTAGGACGATACGCCACTCGCCCGGAAATTTCAAGTTTCTGCATGCTCAATTTTGTCGTCGACTCGAGGAAAGCGCTGAAAAATGGAGAAATAGTCGTCGAAAAAGACAGGAGCAGCAGTGGCGGGAGCGGCAGGTGCAGCAGCAGAACGCCTCTGCGGGGTTATTCTCGACAACTTACTGGCGATCAAGTTGGATCCCGCATGGGAAGCTGTCGTCATTCTGTTCAACGTCGACATCGCGTCGCGTCTGATCGGCGCTATTCTCTGGACGAGTGCAAGCGGAACTGGAGGTAAAGGCAGCACCGAGCCAAAAGAATGCTTTTGAGTGGGAGGTGTGTCATCAATTTTGAGTTTAAGCGTCTCGTTTTATTGCCGAACTTTGGACGTTTCGTAAGCTATTGCGACGTAGGGAAAGCGAGAAGACAGCTGGTGGCGCGCCGCCGACCCGCATGGACGGCTCCGAGTTGCGTATAGCCGAGAAACTCGGAAACTCCGTCAACTTCAGCGGCCTCGACGACTGCGTCGGCGTCGTCACCGCCAGCTGTCGGCGCGTCGACAGCAACGCACAGGCCGCTCTCTCCGCTGCGTCGGCCGCCGCACCGACCACTTCATCGACGACTCGGTACTGCTGGCTGTCTTGTTTGTTTTTTTTTTTTGTGAAAAGGATGGGGGGTGGTGAAGTGAGGGCCCACAAAAATTGGGCCAGAGGGAGGGTAAAATCGACAATTTTTCGAAGAGTGGTGGCCCAGTGGATTGAGGTACAAATCGCGAGTTTTGGGACGGAGAGGAGGGGAAGTCGACTGTCCCATACGCACACGTTTCTTCAACATCTCACTCAAAAATGCTCAATTACTCTACATCCGTGACCCGTGAGATAGATTGTCTCGTGGTCAAAACAGAACCGCTGGCACAGTTCCTCATCAGTCAGTTTTTTTTAATTCTTTAAATTCTTTCGCTTTGCAGCTATAGAATGATGACAACCAACAAATTTCAAAGATGTGTTTCAAGTGTGCAAACAATCCTAGCGCAATCGGCAAATTAGAGTGGGTAGGAGCACTCTAATTTTATGTGTGTGTGCCACTCAAATTCAACTGCGTCGCTCTACTCTAATTCGAGTGGCTCACTCTAATTTTAATTCAAGTACCGTATACCACTCTAATTCTTACGTGCTGAAGGATACAAGTGGCGTATTGTTTGCCAACCCCGATTGAATTAGAGCGCTCTAATTTAATTCGAGTACCAATTGTTGTCAGCATACGGGCCCAGAGCGGTTTTTCGAATTCAGTCTGCATCCGCCAGGTATGTAGCTCATCAGCCAGCGCCAGCGGACATATTATTAGCCTCCAATTGCACACGACACAGTGCACGTGCCTGTAAATGCACTGCGAGGCTCTACACGTCATTGCGCTCATCCAAATCTAAAAACAGTGATCATTATATACCTAGGTCCAGTTACATTAATTTGAAAAGTTCACAATCGCCAACTTTGCATTCCCGAACATCCAAAGATCGCCGTGACGTTGAGTGACCTGACCATCAGGTTTTCCCTTCGCAATGTCGGTGTCGTCGAGTGTAGGTACGCTACCGATCTGTAGGCAGACAGAGCCGACCTAGGGACATAGGGTACAATACCTATGTGCCACGCGACCGTGGCAAGCACCGTTTTTATTTCAGCAAGTTGCAACGGACAAGCTGTCATCGACAAAATGGTCAAGACCTTGCTAACTCCATCTATGAAAAGACGATCATAAACTTGCTTAACATCAACCTTGTCACTACACTATCGTCGTGAGAGCCGACACTGACAGGTAATGGAAGCGCGAAAGGAAATTGGAGACACGGAGGACGCGGCTCATATGGTCCGACCAACGATCTTGAGGCCCTATTTCTTGGCACAATCGCAAACGCTCTGTCACAAACAAATTGCCATTCCAACTCGCCTACACAATTCTCAAAAAGACCCCAACTCAACTCACAACTGAAAAAAATACGAGCTTCAAAGTTTATCTATCACAATTATTCCACGCCCAAGCCTCAAGCACAACAACAGAGGGAAACTGAAGATGGTCTGCTGATTGCTGGTGGGTTGCTGACATGGGTGACATGACCAGGTACATAAAATAAATACTTAATCCCCTTACCTAGTAATGTGGAAATAACCCGCTATTTTGTCAGTTACAACCTAAATCTTAAAGGCTGGTTGCCTCTGAAGAGCCTCGCCAGTCTGAGCGTTAGGCATAGAGGCGAAACGCTCATTTATTAACTGAAAATAAATACTCCCAGTATCCTAATGTTAGGTATAGTACATATTAATTTTTAAATAGCTACCATATTCATTCTAATGGACATGACCCATGTGTAATGCCAACCCTATTTTCCCTCTGCTTTAAGCCCCCGACTCCGACTACGACTGCCGTTGCGCGTGTGCGTTGTGTCGGTGGCGCGCATTCGAAGGTTCGGGGAAAATCTATCCGCTCGGGGCGCGGGGCAGCGCGGGGCAGATATGCGCGGGGCAGCTAATCTGATACATACCTACTTGGGGAAGGCAATTCGTCAGGCGAAGTATTTGGCATCGAAAAGGCACCAACATAGAAATCACGCAGCAGCAGCATAATATGGGAGGACCTAGTGGCCAAACTCGCGGGCTTTTGTTCGTGGCGCACACAAACCGCAAAAAATGGCTTGCGGGCGTCACGAGAGGTGGCCCACAGCCCGCGAAGTCGCATAATTGCCTTGCGTGTGCCCGCTCCCAAAAACCATCACGGTACCCAGTGGCCATTCCGCGCGCGCGCGGCCTTCCGCGCGCCCGCGCCCGCAAAAGCCTAAGCCTAAGCGAAAGCCTAAGACTACGACCACAACACGCGCAACAAGGCTGAACCCGACCCAACAGTTAACCTCTTCCATTAACACCGATCTAAACACGCTAGTGACACAGTCTCGATTTAGTATTGTAGGCTTAGGCTTAGGCTCAGGCTTTTGCAAGAGCACAGCACAGGTGCTATTTGAAGGATTAAAAACTTTCGACAGATTTGCGTCAAGACAGACAGACAGACAGACAGACAGAGACAACGTTCGCGCCAGGCTGTGAGTGGGCGATCGGTGTCAAGGCGTCAGCGTCGCTTCCGCCACCAGGTTCTCCGCTTTTCTCCTCTGGCGAACTGCGACGAAAGAGCGACATACTTGCGGGAAAACGGGATACAACACATGCGCCACGTGGACGAGGAGTGTACCGATTTACAACTGATCAGTTGTGCTAGCGTGTACGTAGTGTACGTACAATACACCGGGTCATTTTGTTATCTGTGCATTTTGGACGTGTGCTCTTTACATGCGCAGGCAAAGAATCTTCTATGTAGTATGTTCCAGAGGCAGGGGCGTGATGTGTCAGTGCAGCCGCTGAATGGTTCTATGTACCGTACCAGTGCACTCCAAACCGCTTTTAATGCCTTAAGCCCGCGCCACAATGCTCTGTCTTCTGTCTTCTGGCTCTGGCTTCTCCTCGGTTCTAGAATTTTGAATTTGTACAGAGCCAGAAGGGTCAAATTTGCGCGTTTTTACGCAAAAAATGGTTCTACCGTGGCTGTTGAATTAAAACACGACGCAACTGTCGGTTCTTGGTTTCCTTTTCAGTTTTTAGCCGCTTTTTAAATAGTTTTTTAGCCATCATCGAGTTGCTAACACCTGAGTTGCTTGGCTTCCAATGCTTAGCACATTTTCCGAAAAAAATAATCAGAGAACTTACAAATTTATCAACGCTGACGAGGCGTCATGTAGTATACATGCTAATCAGTTCGGCATTACCGTCCTACTCGCAATGCGCTGTAGGACCGCGCGCAATTATGAAAAGTGTCAGAGAGCCCATTGTGGCGCGGCGATTTGTCCAGAAGTGGCAGAAGACAGAAGACAGAGGGCAGAAGCCAGAAGACAGAGCATTGTGGCGCGGGCGTTATAGGGTATGACACGTCTACATCTATAGCGCATAATCACGGAGAAAAAACGTCTAACAGCTGGAACGACATGCAGCTTCGTGCATGCACTGTGGTGCACTGAACTGTTGTTGTATAGCGTTTGGTTGCGCATTCGTACCAGTCAGTTCTTTAGAAGCGGCATTGCAGGACTCCTTCCTTAAAATTTTGTTGCAGCGTTTCTGCTGTTCCACGCGCGCTGCAAAAATATCGGTCGTGCATTTCCAGTTCTTGTTCTGGGAAGAGGTGTTGGGCGCTGTACCGACAAAATTCTAGCTCTGGGTCTTGTCCCCGCACTCTTCGAAATACATACACCTGCGTACAGCTGACAATGTGTTCTTGGAGGTTGTAAGGCGGACTTGCACCAACCATTGGGCACAATTTGGGCAGAAGCAACCGTAAGGGCACAAATAGTATGACGAAAGGTCCATTCTCTGCCATTTCCTGGTCGTCATTTGGCTGAGACAAACTCGGTTGAACCGACCTGGTACTGCTTGTTCGTCTTGGTCAATCTGTGTAACTTTGGCTTGCGGCTCCTCCTCCTTGCTCTCCTCATTCTCAGCGTCTCCGACTCGGATTATGAACAACTGCCAATTGCCATCGCGATCGTAAATGCCTGACTCTGGCCTTCTGTCGGCGTTCTGTCGGCAAAAGTTGAAAGTTGGTCAAGTCTGTCCGGCATCCAGCAACCGGCGTCCGGCGGCCGGCAAAACCCGATTTCCAATTGGCCGGCGTTCGATTTCCGGACGCCGGATGCCGGTTAATTGGAAATCGGCCTTAATCTGCCGTTCGGGCAATTTTGCCACCAGGCAGGCAGGCAGGCAGGCAGGCGGGAGGGCAGGCAGGTACCTAGGTAGGGGTGCAGTCTGTGCCTGGTCTCGGTAACACAACTGCGTTTATTCAATGCTGAGTGAACAGCCTAGTCGTGCAGGGGTTGATGGAGTAGTCCATGCAAAACACATTTCAGCCATACCACACACACACACAGCATTGCTACAACCAGCACAATTTGCGTAAACTGATCCATAGTTGCTGCTGGGCTGCTGCTGCGGTTATGAGTAACTGCAATTGCTGGAGATGCCTATAGGTCTACTACCCCCGTTCCGGTATTTTTCTTTCGCATCCACGTGCGACTGAGACGATTCGAATGTTTGTTGTTCTCAATCACATGCGCAAAAGGGCTGCCTGGCGCTGGTTTACCTACACCTCGCAGCCTTCAGCCTTTCAGGATGATTTACAGACGGGGTTGCGACGCAGATGCGAGCGCGCTCATAAACCGTTCTCACTTTTCTCAGAGCAATTGACCTTTCGCCGGCGACAATTTACAACTGCCAGCTCAGACTCTGGAAGGGAGAGGCAAGAGGCAGAGGACCGGGCGCAGAACGAGCGCATCGTTGAAGAAGGGAGGGGGCAGAGACGGAGAGTACATATAGTTCTGCTGCCGTCAAAGACTAGTGAACGGTCCTTGCAAGCGGGCTTTGCCCAAAGGGCAGGATTGCATCAGTTCCCACCATCTAGGTATTGCCACCCTCTGCGCATGATGGATTGGTTGACCCTCGGTATCTCAATGAAGAGTACATTTAAGTAGACAGAGCAAATCCCTTCTGGACAGTTGGACAGTGACAGTGAGACTGACAGTGAGAGTCAGCGGTCGGAGAAAAAAACAACAGAGAGAAACAGACAGAAACAGAAAAATGCACCTGCTGCCACTGCTCCTGTGCTGCTATGTATATGTACCTCGCCGTTGTGGCGGCTTTCTTGTCGTCGTTCGGCAAGTTAGTCGACATTGACGCGGCTGAGGAAGCCGCTGCCAGGTCTTCAAATTTGTTTTAATTGTTGCGTCTTTCCCGTGTGACCCGACTTTCGACAAATTCTCGGTTGCAGTGCGGACTATTTAGGTAGATACATTAATTAGTGGCCTTGTGTGTGCGTGCGTGCGTGAGCACATGAGTGATAGCCCCAGGTTAGCCAGCTGGCCCATTATCCGGTCGGTGTTTATTGATGTGGTTCTACTTTGGGGTTCTCAAGTTGTGGTGGGGGTGATTATACTTGGGGCCCAGCAAAAGGAAGTTCTTGACTCAAAGTCTCAAATTCGTAGAAAGTTATGGAGACTGTTCGATCCCCCTACAGCATCATTGATTTGCAGACGGCTCGAAGAAGTCGAGGCGACGACGGCGACTCCGCCAATCGACGCGCCCGCCGCAACAACGTCGTCCACTCGCCGAAACGCCGCCGTCCACTCGCCGAAGTCCTTCGACGGGTATGCGATTTTTATACTACGGTACATTACTTTTTTGTTGCCCTTCTCTTCCCGCTTATCCCAGCATGTTATAGCTAAGGGTATTCTCATTAAAACTCTACATAAAAAACATTTTATGCGCACTATTCGGAGCATACCGTAAAAAAGCGACAAAAGACCAAGCTCGCAGTTCTCGAGACTCTTTTGCTAAAAAGTCACTAACCGAACCAAAATTACCCGGAAAATCAGATTATACCGCCGGATCCGGTGTCCGATGCTTGACCGAATTAAAAAAATGCGAAAAAGTGCGGAAATTTTGCTAAAAAAGCGCGCGTTTGCGTGCTCTTTGTATGTATGTATGTAGGTGTGTCGGGGGGGTCTCATTTGTCCAACCCACCGTCGACCATGAGCGCGCGCCCCCAAATAATTTTGATGTCACGCAAGGTGTCTGAAAGGCAATAAAAAGCGTTGTTTTAAAATTTTTGCTTGACTATTGCTGTACTTGATTTGATCGATTGATTTGCATAATCGATTGCAATCAATACATGAGGAAAACTTCTGCGGTCGAGTGCAATTTCAGGGCGCACATGTCGCTTTTGCTATTTCTGTTGGTTAAGTTGAGTACAGCATTTGCGCAAAATTTGACAGTTTTTTTTTATTTTAAAAAAAATTTCCAGTTTCTTCAAAAAATTAATGTTTTTTTTATTTTGCCCAAGCCTAGTCTTTGAGAACGTGGTCGAGAACATATGACGATTGCCATGCCCTCTCCCTACTGTATTACTAGGTACCTACGTACCGTAAACCCTATAATTAGCCCCCCAGGGGCTAATTGTTTCGGTCGAGCTCTAGGAGGGTGTATAATTATAGGGGGGAGCTACATATTATGGGGGGCTTATAAACTGGAACTGTCGATGAGTGGAAAGATGTGTGGGGAAAAAGGCGCGTGGAGGCGATTTTTAAGGGAAAAAAGCGCTGTGCACACACGTTGGTACACTCTAAGCACACTCTCACACAGTCTCACATACCCATACGTGTACATACATACATACATACACCCAGACATAGAAACAGGTGCCTTTTAGACGATGGTCCATTTAGGGAGAGGGCGTAATTATGGGGGGGGGGGGCTTATTAACTTAAAAGTGGTCTTGGGAGGGTGTATTATTGTAGGGGGGGGAGCTAATTATAGGGTTTACGGCAGTCAAAAGTTGAGAAACCCACTGTGGGACACCCTGTATGCGTGTAGTGGTTGGCTTCAATGACTTGGACGCGCGAAACCCGATCCGGTCTGCTGTCTGCTGTGGACGTTCCGACCGCTTTATGTGGTGATTGGGCGCGAGAAACGGTCGGCCATTTGCTGTGTCGCTAGGTGTGATTGTAATAGCCTGTTGTTCACTGACTAGGTTGGATTCAAAGAGAAGAAATAAGCGGCTAGTGCAATACAAATCTGTACAGATCTGGCACGGAACACCAAATGTCTGCGCTGGCCTTCAACCTCCATACAATGCAGAAATCATCCAACAGAATGCTCTCTGACATTCCAGAGTCAGGGAGGAATTCAGTGTTTGACGTACAGTCAAAATACTGTAGGTGATCAGAACCGGTGACGAAAAGGAAACCCCAGGAGTGCCCAGAGCCAACTGAAAAAGACTCAACAAGGGCAAGTGCTGGAAGGGATTGAGAGAGCACTGGCACAAGAGACTATGCTGAGACACCTGCATCGGGCTACGGCAGAGCCACATGGAGAGTATTAGAGGGAGAACTTGTGCACAGAGAGATGGTGAGGCTACGCCTGTCTGTACTTTTTGCCTAGACGCGATTCGGAATGAGTGGACTGCTCGACTGTGATGCAGCTGTGGTCCCACAAGGAGTGCATCAACCGATAAAGGATGGTCAGAACAACTGCACGGCCTCTCCCATCACTCCACTTTGTCAAGAGAAGGAACGCAATTTTCAACTTCAATGATACATACTTGTAGAGGGAATGAAGTTCAGTTTTGTTTGCTTGTAACACTCCTTATTTAACAAATTTCAGTGATGATGATGATGATGATGATGATGATGCGCTGTGATGTTGAATTTGATGATGTTAGATGGAATTCCGTTGTTATTGTGCACCTATGAAAATGACTTTCTCCGGCCCTAACCCAACTGCTGCAGTGCCCCCTCGATCGATTGATTCTACCAAAACAATTATCGCAGAGGCGTCCAGTTGCTGCCTACGACGCATCTGCCATACAAACAAGCGAGCCTGGGTCGGAGGGACAAGTAGGGTAGGATTGTGCTGCCCGGGCCTTCCGCGCACCATGCAAACCATGCGCAGTCGAGTCCTACGTTGTTTATTGACGACCCTACACTGTGTGTAGTCAAAAAGAATTCCTGTACAGTTTCATCAGCTGATTCCCCGAACAAGTGTCTGTCCTCTCACCAGATTGTGACTACGATGGTGTGTCAAAGGCACACCAAGTTGCAAGCTCATCTGACAACAGTCCACAAGAAAGTGAATGGGACGCTCTTGGCCTGCCTGCAGGCTGTATACAGCCAAGCCAGAGGACGTTCTGCTGTGCCAGGACGTAGACGCAGGCGTCCACCACAATGATTCGACTAGGTTATCAAACAGACTGTGCTGTGTGAAAACTGTGCTGTGGTGACTCTTGTCGCTGCACTTGCAGTTCTGTGGTTGTCTACTGTGTCTCGTCGCAGAACACCTACCATCATACCATGTATGCATACCGTAGGCAGTGTGCTGCTGCATCGCATTGATTGACCATGCATGCATGCTACTCACAGAGTCACCCTGTGGTCGCAATAGCATCCCAAATTGCCCCGTTTACCCACCCCTACTTTAAAAAAGTTGGCGTTTTACCCCTCACGGGCCCAATTTCCGTGGCACCGCGGGCCGGGCCGGGACGGGCTGGACTATCTGGTGTGCCGGGCCGGGCCGAGATGTGCGGCCACGTGCTCATCCCTACTAGCTGGTAGGTATTATATATGTATGCGATATGCAGCACGGCGCCGCCGCCGCCGCCCCTCTCTGTACACTGCGAACATCGACGGCGATGGCTGCGATGCACACAAATGCGACTAGGCAATTGAGAAGGTGCAACGTCGCAGAGTGGTTTGATGGAAGAACTGCCGCTGGAGCGGGAGCGACCTTTCGACGCCTAACAATCGGCGTTGTCTGGCGATGATTCACATTTTTCCGGTTGACCCAAAACCATGACAGCCTCTCGATGACGATGCACTTGATGTTGAAGTCCCGGGAGATAGTTCTAATTCGATTAGTTGGGCGATACGTTCCCCTTCTCGTATCTAGAAGCATCAAGTACAATGTACAATAACGTTCCGCCCGCTGTAGCATATATAGGTATGTACCTACATCATCCACTTATGGGCTGCAAACACACACACACACACACACACACACACACACACACACACACACACACACACACACACACACACACAAACACACACACACACACACACACACACTGTTGTAGGTACACAGTGTTGTACACATGTTGTAGGTAGTGTACATTCAACAATGCACATACTTGCAAATACCATCTTTAGACGAAGTACTTGCTTCGTTATGGTTCTTGAGTTAAAATTGAAATACTGTATTGTACTGTATATTGTACTGTAAATATTTGTTAAATACTGTATTGTATTGTAAAGAAAAATATATGGTCACCGGTAGCGATAACCGGCTATTGTGCCTGGTTAAATAGAAAATAGAAAATACCTGACATTACATTCAATTCTTTTTTTTGTATTTTAATGTACTGCACCTGGATATGGCGTCTCAATGGTACTCAATGCTCAAATTACCCGTCGTCTGATGGGTAATTTGCGGCCCATTGTAGGACGTTTTGAGTACTTGTGGACTTGATTCAGCCATGGTTGAGCAGAGCGTTGAGTCTTGGGAAGCACAGTTGTTTAGAAAGATAGAGTGAACTGATTCGTTTCTATGTTCGACTGGTAAGGAGATATATACAGTGTAAAGAACACTGTACGCAAACCTTGCGCAAGGTTCAATGAACGCGCCAGGTCACACGCTCTGCGCGTGACACCTCGAAGTACGAGATGGCACAGAATAAAAGGTCATAGACTATGTACGTACATAAAGTGTGTACATTAGTGCGTCTGCTCGATATGCAAGGTCACGACGTCTACAAACACACAGTTCAGGTTAAACTGACGTTGTGTTAAGTTGCACCGGCGTGAAGGTCACGAGCCATGCGACGACGACGCCTATGAGGTACCTAGCGCCTATGAGGTCGGGAGGTACCTAGCGCCCGGCGCTAGCACAGTGGCCAGGAGGAAGGTGGCAAGGAAGGAGACACACAGGAAATTGTTGCATTGGAGGGGGTGCCTACTACGACCGAGTCGGGAGGCAGGGGACGATAAAAACCGCGCCAGGAGCGAGCACAGGAGGTATATAGGAGGACGGTTGCTGTCATCCTGTTGGGGTTCGCTAACTCGTGTTCTCCCACGACAGCGTCCTCAACCAGTCAGCTGCCAGTCCATCAGTGCCGGACGAGTTACCTACAGTTGCGTGCGTCGCAGCCCACTGCCTATTCAGCGTGTACAATGTATATACCATACCTGAAACCAATGTACATGCGAATACTTGTGACAGTTTCTCGCGTGCGTGCGTGCATTCGGCAGTCCTGTGCAGTGACGGTACCGGAGGTTGCAATGGTGGAAGGGGGGGGGGGGGCTAAATAAAATCCCAGTTACAGTTATACATATCCCAGTAACAGGTACTGGCAACTGTATAAAAATTGATCCCTGCCCCCAACACATGTTCTACATGTGCGTTACGTGATTGACAGCAAAAGTGGTTTCGAATCGAACCCAGTAGTGTTGTCGCTTTGGGACATCATACTTCGTCCTCAGTGAGTTCACATTCTCCACCACAGCTGTCCTCATAAAGCGGGTGCAGTCGCGCAGGTTTTGCAGCAACGTCGAATTTTTGATGACTTTTACGGCCCGTTTCCTCTTCGTCACTGGCGCCTGGATGGGAGGGGTGGTAGAACTGGTAGGTCGCGGTGTTCCCACTATGAGGGAACTGCTTGTCAGCAGACCACCAACACTGCTAGTGGTAGACCTTGGTGACACCGCTGGCCCTAGACTTACAGCCACAAATTCCGACGGCGTGTAGTAGGGCTCCAGATAAAGACTGGCTCTGTGAGGAATATGGCCAAGCTGAGGCAAACGAGCAACTGCTTCCGGCGCAGGGCGATGGTCACGCCTGGGTTCTTCCAAGGGTCTGCTGTACAATGCGCGGCTGGAGCGCCGTCTCAGTCTCGCTAGCCACTATGCCAGGTAGCACGCATTGATGCACAGACAGAATGGTGGCACAGTGTTGCCGATCCTTCCATAGGACCCTTAAACCTGTTGGACCCCACTTTTCCTATCGGAACCCTAAACTATTATAGGACCCATGAGTCTGAAGGACCCCTCAAATACGATAGCGCCCAACAGGGCGACGCCTAAGCCTAAGCCTAAGCGAAGTCTAAGCGAAGCCTAAGCCTAAGCCTAAGCAAAGCCTAAGCCTAAGCGAAACCAAAATACGTCACGACTCGAGTCACGCACAACAGTGCAGACAACAAATATAGTCACACAAATCATCGCGCATACGCTCGATCCCTCGAATTCACTATTTCTGCAGTTTAAAACTAATCACTTTTACAAGGCGACAAGGTGGAGCCGTATATTATAACGCACCGAAATAATTACAAAAGTTACACCCTCAAAAGACACTGACACGACACTTAACAAAACACAACACGATACGTCACAAAGTACAACATGACGAGTCACAAATTACGACACAAATATTAGACACGTACAACAGTTTAGCGATTACATATCGCATATTCTGTGGCAGCAGCAAAGACAATTGGGGAGGTGGGGAAACACCACGTGGGCCAGGAGCACAGACAGGCACAGAAGCTAGACAACAATTCAAGGGTGGGTGTCCAGGTATTTCTGAACCCAGTCCAGGTAGCGGAGCGTCTCGCGGTCAATGATGCCAAAGAAATCGGGCGTGTGCGGACTGAGTGTGCGGAGGAGGTGTGCGTACGACCGCTTACTGTTGAGTATCAAGTGGTCAAACATAATGCGATTCGAACAAAGTCATGGCGTTGCCATTGACAACTGCAAAAGCCCACTGCACAGCGCAATAATATGCTGCACGTCCACTGTTTTGGCCCGTCTATATCTTCCAATAAATGTCGCCCGATTGTCAGCGTGAGTCCGCGTGCATCGCTAATGCGCCCAATGCATCCAATACGGAGCGAACCATGCTGTATTCGGGACTGACATACGGTGTTGCTATAACGGGACTGCCCTTTATCTATCGCGTCCATCTTGGTTGCTATAACGGGACTCTGCTCAGCAAGAGATGGCTGGATTGTTGCTATAACGGGACTTTACCAGCGTCCGCTGCGTTTGCAGCGGTTGACAGGCGGCGACGTATCGGCGAGTGATGGCATCGGCAGCGCCGAGGCCGCCTGCATCGCCGCTGGCTCGCATCGCATAGGCTGCAGGACTCGAAATACAGGCGAGAAGTGAGTAGAGCAGCGAGAAGGGTTGAACGCAGAGTGTGAGAACATACCAAGGAGAAAGGGAGTAGCGTGAGCTGAAGTAGTCGAGCTGTGCACAAGCTGCTACTACAGACCGTCGCAGGAGCATTCCTTGCGGCCGTTGCAAGAGGGACAGCGCAGACTTTGCAAAGCAAATATTTTGCAATTTAGCAACTTCAAGCAACAACAATTTGTCAAAAATAAAGTTTTTTTAACTGGCGTAGTATTGCACACATGATTACATTACACACCATGCATGCACTTTTAATGCAACTGGGTACATAGCATTCAAGATTTGAATTTGGCGTGAATTTAAAATTGGCTTGCCCCCGGGGGGGGGGGCACTATTGTAGGATTTATGGTAGCTCACACTAGACACTGTTCTCCTTGTGGATATCCATATCATCACACCCGTAAACAAACATCGCATGTGCAGACTGACACGACATCACACTGACACGACACTGCACTTGGCGTACCATCCAAACGGGCTTGCAGCCACTAGCGGATACAGGATTTTCTGGCAGAGGGGTGAAGGTCTAACTTTTTACCACAATTTACCCCCAAAATTTGATCTGTGATCTGCTGATCAGTGATAAAACGTTGTGAAAAATGCATAGATTTTGACGGCGGCCATTTTGAAAACTGAAACCTTTTTCGATTTCGACTGGAACTACTTGAAGGAAGTCTGTCTGCCTGCCTGAAGTTAGACTGACTGCTAAATGTGTTTAAAAAATTTCATCAAAATCGCTTTATCCACCACCGAGATACATACTTGAACAATGAGGTGCAGTCGAGGCTGGACCACCCTAGTATGATGTAGGATGCAATAGAAAACGTCCCTAGTTCACACCATTGCGATAAATGTCACTCTGGCTAAGAGGCCACCAGTGATGTACAAAGCAAGCGGGGGCAGGGAGGCTTGGGCCGGGGCCGCACAGGGGGGATTAGTTCAGCACCTTTCCCTCTTCAAATGAACGATTTTCTGGCAATTTGTTGGCACTTGGAAAATCATCCAAACGGGACAACATCAATTCTTCCATCGACAGGTTTTGCGACCTGTAAAGAGTCCGAAGCGAAGAAGGACGGAGCGCTCCATAAAATGCTCAAGGCGAAGGCTGGCGCGTGTTGGACTCAGGTATACTTTGCGGCCCCAACGATAAAATACCAAGTCCCGTTATCTGGAGGTCGATACCGGTATCGATGGAGGCATTTGTTTATTTTTTTTCCAGTTTTGGGGATCTGCTAAGGCGGAGGTCGCCCCCGGTGGCAATCTGTCTCGTCTTCCATGCGGAGGTTGCCATCGGTGGCGATCTGCTTCTCCTAGCTTTGCACCTGTCTAGAAGCCGCCGCCGCGGCGGACGCGGCGGTGGAGGTCGCCCCCGGTGGCGATCTGCTTCTCCTAGCTTTGCACCTGTCTAGAAGCCGCTGCCGCGGCGGACGCGGCGGTGGAGGTCGCCCCCGGTGGCGATCTGCTTCTCCTAGCTTTGCACCTGTCTAGAAGCCGCCGCCGCGGCGGACGCGGCGGTGGAGGTCGCCCCCGGTGGCGATCTGCTTCTCCTAGCTTTGCACCTGTCTAGAAGCCGCCGCCGCGGCGGACGCGGCGGTGGAGGTCGCCCCCGGTGGCGATCTGCTTCTCCTAGCTTTGCACCTGTCTAGAAGCCGCCGCCGCGGCGGACGCGGCGGTGGAGGTCGCCCCCGGTGGCGATCTGCTTCTCCTAGCTTTGCACCTGTCTAGAAGCCGCTGCCGCGGCGGACGCGGCGGTGGAGGTCGCCCCCGGTGGCGATCTGCTTCTCCTAGCTTTGCACCTGTCTAGAAGCCGCCGCCGCGGCGGACGCGGCGGTGGAGGTCGCCCCCGGTGGCGATCTGCTTCTCCTAGCTTTGCACCTGTCTAGAAGCCGCCGCCGCGGCGGACGCGGCGGTGGAGGTCGCCCCCGGTGGCGATCTGCTTCTCCTAGCTTTGCACCTGTCTAGAAGCCGCCGCCGCGGCGGACGCGGCGGTGGAGGTCGCCCCTGGTGGCGATCTGCTTCTCCTAGCTTTGCACCTGTCTAGAAGCCGCCGCCGCGGCGGACGCGGCGGTGGAGGTCGCCCCCGGTGGCGATCTGCTTCTCCAAGCTTTGCACCTGTCTAGAAGCCGCCGCCGCGGCGGACGCGGCGGTGGAGGTCGCCCCCGGTGGCGATCTGCTTCTCCTAGCTTTGCACCTGTCTAGAAGCCGCCGCCGCGGCGGACGCGGCGGTGGAGGTCGCCCCCGGTGGCGATCTGCTTCTCCTAGCTTTGCACCTGTCTAGAAGCCGCCGCCGCGGCGGACGCGGCGGTGGAGGTCGCCCCCGGTGGCGATCTGCTTCTCCTAGCTTTGCACCTGTCTAGAAGCCGCCGCCGCGGCGGACGCGGCGGTGGAGTTCGCCCCCGGTGGCGATCTGCTTCTCCTAGCTTTGCACCTGTCTAGAAGCCGCCGCCGCGGCGTCCGGGGCTGTGGAGGTCGCCCAGGTGGCGATCTGCTTCTCCTAGCTTTGCACCTGTCTAGAAGCCGCCGCCGCGGCGGACGCGGCGGTGGAGGTCGCCCCCGGTGGCGATCTGCTTCTCCTAGCTTTGCACCTGTCTAGAAGCCGCCGCCGCGGCGGACGCGGCGGTGGAGGTCGCCCCCGGTGGCGATCTACTTCTCCTAGCTTTGCACCTGTCTAGAAGCCGCCGCCGCAGCGGACGCGGCGGTGGAGGTCGCCCCCGGTGGCGATCTGCTTCTCCTAGCTTTGCACCTGTCTAGAAGCCGCCGCCGCGGCGGACGCGGCGGTGGAGGTCGCCCCCGGTGGCGATCTGCTTCTCCTAGCTTTGCACCTGTCTAGAAGCCGCCGCCGCGGTGGACGCGGCGGTGGAGGTCGAACCAAGTGGCTCCAAACCACTTCATATGACTCCTTGTTTTTGGATTTGTATGCTGTGAACTTTCAGCTGAGGACTGTGACCTTGCTTAGCACTTAGAATCTATTGAACAGAGAGCGCTTCATGGCCCACTAACAAGGCAGCTCCTGACGCAGAAAGTCAAACAGGTGCGGTCTGCTGCTCTAAGTTACTTCTGAATACAATGCTGTGTTCAAACTGTAGTCTAAAGCCGAGCCCATCATATCTTCCTTTACGTTCACCTTCAAATCCCTTCAAGCTTTCAAGTTTACCTTCAAGCTCGACGCACAAAAGCCACTCTTGAGACATTCTACAATTGACGAAAATTTGCAGATTGCAGTCCAGGCACCCACCCCCCTTCCCCTCTCCCCCCCCCCTCCCTTCACCCCCCTTCCCCGTTCCCTTTTGCCAATAATAGCAGAGTATGGCCTAGTGGTAAAGAATCGGCCTCTTGCGCGTAAGGTCCTGGGTTTGATTCTTGATGGATCACTAGATCGGGGATTCCCTCTCAATGGATTTTCCTGTGCCATCGCTGGCCTAGATCTTCTGATGAACCTACAGATGGCGATCTTCTGAAACTCTTTCGCTAATCATGCGGCTGTAGACGGGAAGGCGTCATGGAGAAGGGTATGCTACATAGGTATGGGCTAATATTGACAGCCTCCTAGTGTTGCCCCTAATCCAACAACAACAACAACAACAACAACAACAACAACCCACGCACGCACGCACGCACGCACGCACGCACGCACGCACGCACGCACGCACGCACGCACGCACGCACGCACGCACAATGCGCAGATGTTGGCACAGAAGCGCGCGCGCGTAGGCGCGCACGCACGCACGGACGCACGCACGCACAGTGGGCGGACAGGTCCGCACGCACCTACCCATCCACCCACGAACGCACGCATGCACGCACGCACGCACGCGCGCGCGCGCACCCACCCACCCACAAACGCACGCACGCACGCACGCGCGCGCGCACGCAACCCACCCACGCACGCACGCACGCACGCACGCACGCACGCACGCACGCACGCACGCACGCACGCGCGCACGCGCGCACGCACGCACGCACGCACGCGCGCACGCACGCGCGCGCGCACGCACGCATGCACGCACGCACGCACGCACTCATGCACTCACGCACGCACGCGCACGCGCGCGCACGCGCGCGCACCCACCCACCCACCTACACACGCGTGCACATACAGTGTGCCTGTGAAAAATCGGCACGAACACGTGCACCCACGCACGCACGTGAAATATCATATTCCATTCAATTCTGGGTAGCCAGGACTTGATTTCGGAGGGGGGGAAGTCCAATTTCGGCCAAATTCTCGATTTTGCAACGCCTTGGCTACGCCGCTGCATATTATGCATAGGTACATATGTAGTTCAAACACCACTTCCCGGTGCTAAACTCAAAGAAAATCCTACATCGGAACTTAGTGAAATAATAAGACAAAACCACTGCACATATATCGAGCACGACAATTATGGGATCTATTGGCAAAATATTGGGCAAAACATTTTCACCTGAGTGAAGTACCTACAGGTACTTGTGGGCCGTCTATCGTCGGTTTCATCTTGCTATAACTTCAGCGTTTATCGAATCTGTTTGATATTTTAGGACAAGGTAGGTACATGAAGAACGTTAACCCTGAAAAAATGGAGAAAATTGGTCCGCTACAGCACCAGCTGTCAGCGGTTTTTTCATAGAAACAGTTTGATTTCTTTGCAGTGAATATCTTGTTATGTATAGCAGCCTGTTCATTAGAACTGTAGAGTGGGCAGTGATTCACTCCTCCCACCAAGGCCAGGCGACGTTTCAGACCCAATGCAGGAGATTCGAGCACCTTTTGGCGAAATCGCGGCTAAAACGAAGCAAATACCTTGCTGGTTCATCGTGAGCGCCATGCAAATTGGTACCTAGAATTGGTAGAAAGTGCTTCTTCGCTATGTAGTGGAAAGCTGGGAGAAGCAGATCGCTACCGGGGGCGACCTCCACCGCCGCGTCCGCCGCAGTCAGTGGCTTCTAGACAGGTGCAAGGCTGAGAAGAATAGATCGCCACCGGGGGCGACCTCCACCGCCGCGTCCGCCGCGGCGGCGGCTTCTCGACAGGTGGAAAGCTGGGAGAAGCAGATCGCCACCGGTGGCGACCTCCACCGCCGCGTCCGCCGCGGCGGCGGCTTCTCGACAGGTGAAAAGCTGAGAGAAGCAGAACAAAGTTGAGAGAAGCAGATCGCCACCGGGGGCGACCTCCACCGCCGCGTCCGCCGCGGTTGGTGGTTTCTAGACAGGTGCAAAGCTAGGTGAAGCAGATCGCCACCGGGGGCGACCTCCACCGCCGCGTCCGCCGCGGTTGGTGGTTTCTAGACAGGTGCAAAGCTAGGAGAAGCAGATCGCCACCGGGGGCGACCTCCACCGCCGCGTTCGGCGCGGCGGCGGCTTCTCGACAGGTGGAAAGCTGGGCGAAGCAGATCGCCACCGGGGGCGACCTCCACCGCCGCGTCCGCCGCGGCGGCCTCTTCTCGACAGGTGAAAAGCTGGGACAAGCAGATCGCCACCGGGGGCGACCTCCACCGCCGCGTCCGCCACGGTTGGTGGTTTCTAGACAGGTGCAAAGCTAGGAGAAACATTGCCACCGGGGTCGACCTCCGCATTGGAACGAACAGCCGATTGCCACCGGGGTCGACCTCCACCGCCGCGAAACTGCACTAAAAATAAAAGCAAATGCCTCCATCGATACCGGTATCGACCTCCAGATAACGGGATTAACGTTGGGGCCGCAAACTACCCCTGGGCCGCGTGTTGCACGCATGGTTTGATCGAATGCGATGACAGGGGCGATGGATGTGGATAGAGTGGGGCGTTTGGGTGACGTGGGCTTGGGGTTGGGGGTTTGGTGGTGCTGGAGCTCCTGCTGGTGAGTCGAGGACCCGGCCATTGGGTGGCCCCGTCCCGCGGTCGCCGGTGCGGGAATCGGTAGTCCGTCGACGGCCACTGCTGGTTGCTCGCCGCCCACGGGTTTGTCAGCCCCGGCTGAGGCTGGCCGACCGGGAGCCGCTGGTTCAGCGGCGACAGTAGGCGAGGCGACTTTTGCGCATCGCAAACGGCGCCAGTAGTTTCTTTGTTTTACTGTTTCCTGGTGCCACAGCATTATTTCTGCAGTCCTCCTCCCAACCCACCTGCCTTCGCCTCCCTCCCATCGATGTACTGCGCGGCCTTGCAGTCTCCTGAGTTTCCTGTCAATCCCCGCAGAGAAGCCAACACACCAAAAGATTGAATCTTGGTTGCGTCTCGTGTGTCGCCAAGTGCTCTGGGGTGCTAGTACATACACTGTATGTAACACGCGACCGTGGCAAGCAACGTTTTTATTTCAGCAAGTTGCAACGGACAAGCTGTCATCGCCAAAAGGTCAAGGCCTTGCTAACTCTATCTATGGAAAGTCGATCATGAACTTGCTCAACATCAACGTTGCCACTATCGTCGTGAGAGCCAACATGGACAGGAAATGGATGCGCGAAAGGAAATTGGAGACACGTGGGACGCGGCTCATATTGTCCGACCAACGATCTTGAAGCCCTATTTCTTGGCACAATTGAAAACGCTCTGTCACAAACAATTTGCCATTCCAGCTCGCCTATACGATTCTCACAAAAAAAACCCAACTCAACTCAAACTAAAAAAATACGAGCTTCAAAGTTTCTTTATCACTATTATTCCACGTCCAAGCCTCAAGCACAACAGAGGGAAACTGAAGATGGTCTGCTGATTGCTGGTGGGTTGCTGACATGGCTGCCATGGACATGGCCCATGTGTAATGTCTACCGTATTTTCCCTCCGCTTTAAGCCCCCTCCGACTATGACTGCCGTGGCGCGTGTGCGTTGTGTCGGTGGCGCGCATTCGAAGGTTCGAGCTTAGGTGACCGGCCGCGCGCGTCGGTTCGTCAAGTTTCAGAGGCGATTCATTCGAACTCGCCCTTTTCTTGTTGCCCCGTTGGGCTTTGTGCACGAGCGAGCGAGCGCTAGGACTGTTGTGTCCACTGTGTAAGGTGGTTCACCAAAGTATCTCTTCTCTCTTCTGAGTCGTGTGTCGGACAGAGCATCGGTGCCACTGTGAGCGACGCCCTGTGTGCCTGCGCCTCGCTTGTGCAGTACAGGAGCGGAGGGACCTGGGGAGCGAAACGGGAATCGACCTGCTTTCGCGTCCTTCGTCAAGAATTGGCCTCTACACGTCGTCACGGTCAGCAGACGCGCGATTAAACTCACTTTTTTTAAGAACCAAGTTTGGTTGATTCAATGTGGCCAAATCCCCGAAATATTTTTTGATTTCCACAAAAATTGGCATATTCTGGCTCTCTTTGATGGTCATTAAGAATCTGTGCTTCGAATTGGAAAAAAATTTTGTTTATGGATTATGGCAAATCGATTTTTTTGTGCTATATATAGGTAGATCAAATAATGTGGTGACTGCTCAGTTGAATTGTGAATGCAATGCTGAATATGTAAAGTTCTGCACAACATGGAATGGAAGTCAAATGACGCAGTTGCATGCAGAGTTGTAGAAGGAAATAATTTCACTTTTGATTTTTCAACACTCCACTCCACTCCACTTGTCTAATAATATGCATTGTGTTGAAATTGGAGAAGGCATTGTGATTGCTTTTGATGATGTTGCGGACGGCAAGATGCTATTCCCCTTTCCCCCTAGATAATGACCTCATCCCCTCTCATCCCTCCCTCCCTAATAACCATCAAGCAGTCGATTCTACCAAGACAATTATCACAGAGGCCAGTGGCGGTCGCTTACGCATCTGCCATGCACGAGAGCCTGGGGGAGGGGATAGGGTAGCGGAGCAGAATTGTGGTGGAGGCATCCCTCCGTGCACTTTGTACAATGCGCAGCCAAGCCACACCGTTGTGTGTTGGCGACTGCACACGACACTGTGTGCAATCTGTCTGTGCGTCAATGCGTGCACCCTGGCATAGTGGCTAGCGAGTAGGGATGAGCATGGGCCGGGCCGGGCCGGGCCGGAATTCCAGGCCCGTTTTGCGGGCCGGGCCGGGCCGGGCCTGCGTTTTGAGGGTGCGGGCCGGGCCGGACGTTCTTGGCTGGCCAACGTAGATAGCTACGTATGTAATGCATTGTAAGTATCGGCGACTATGCTGCACCGTATTAGCAACTTTGTATTCTATGACGCGCGTCTTTCGCGCTCAAATGGTGCAAAGGCCGTAAAATGGTTGTGAACTGCGATTCTGAGAGGTGGATGTGCCATTCCGTTAAGTAAATCACGCCAATTGGCATACGGTATTTCAGTAAATTGTACACTGTAGTGACTGTACTTATTTCGTGTTGCGGGCCGGGCTGGGCCGGGCCTGCGATATTGAGCAGTTGGACGGGCCGGGCCGGGCCGGGCCTGGATTTTGAGGGTGCGGGCCGGGCCGGGACGGGCCGGACCATCTGGCGGGCCGGGCCGGGCCGTATGTGCAGGCCCGTGCTCATCCCTACTAGCGAGACTGAGGTGCTCCAGCCGCGCATTGTACAGCAGACCCTTGGAAGAACCCAGGCGTGGCCGTCGCCCTGCGCCGGACGCAGCTGCTCGTTTGGCTCAGCTTCGCCATGTTCCTCACAGAGCCAGTCTTCATCTGGGCGCGTATGTACAGTTCTAGACTCAATTTCGAGATTCTAGCCTTTCCTTTAGCTCGAGTCTTGACTTGAATTACGTAGATGCTACTATTTTGGTGTATGTACAGTTCTAGCACGCCTCAGTCTTGTTCAAGACGCTACTTCAAGCACCAGCGTGTAATTAAAAACATGATTCGCAAAAAATTGTTCTTGATTTTTATATTGTAAAACGAGTGAAATATAACTTGAGATGAACGTGGGCCCTTCGAGCGACAGCCGCAGTTATTTTGGAAAAGCGGAGTCAGACCGACACGTCGGGCCGACAAAAAAGCCGGAGCGGCGTCGCTAAGGGAGGCGAAATGGGCCGATATTACGGCATGCCGCCCAGTCCGTTTGTCGATCGCGCTAGCTGTTCAGCGTGCCATCCAGTCCACCTGTCGATCGCCACAGCTGTTCAGCATGCCGTCTCCGCCTGCAGATCGTGCTAGCGCTGCCGATCGTGCTGGCCGCGAAGATCTGCCCAAGTCGTCCGCCATGCGCGTTTATCGGTCCTGAGCTGGCGGGCGTGCCGAATCTGTCCTTTTTAGTTGCCAGGGCGTCCGAGTCACGTCAACTGGCTGCGAAGATACGCCTGAGTTGGCCGCATACCTGTAACTGGGGGGGGGGGTTGGGGGCCCCGCACTATTTTTCCAACACCCACCCAACTCCCCCCCAACCCTCCCCACAGAATTTTCCTAAGGGATTTTCACTCAGTCTAAAACGATAAATGTGAGTAAATGTTGGTGTATTTCAGTGCTTTTCAGGGTTATATGACCATAAAACAGCTAAATAACACTGTTTAGACCCTATTTATACCCATTTTTGACCAAAAAGTACCAGTATAACTCAAAAAATGGCCAGCTACCCCCCCACTTTTTGCTCCAGCCACCCCCTCCCCCAAAAAGTGCCGTCTACCCCCCCCCCCACTCTTCCAGACCCGGTTACAGGTATGGTTGGCCGCCATACGCGTCCATCAGTCCTGAGCTGGCGGGCGTGCCGAATCCCTCCTTTCTGGTTGCCAGGGCGCCTAGGTCGACGCGTCTTTTGCAGTGGTTCGCATTTTCACAAAGCGTTTTTAGCGACTTTATGTGCCAACTGTGTCACTGGCACGTGCCATTGCCAAGTGGCAAGTGCAATTCACATCTGAGAAAAGTCCTGGCAATCCTGGGTCGAAGGAGCCACATCTCACATGCTGAAGTGATATTAGCGTCGATTTTGTTTAGTTTTTTTAGGATCGCTTGCTTCCATTACAGTGCCGCTTGTTTCCTTTTTGCCCCCTTTAGGTTTATTTTTTACCCCTTTAGACCTTAGGAACACCGTTTTCGCTTCTTTTTGCCACTTTCACGATATATCGGTATTTATCGCAGAAACCAGCAGCAGCAATGAAATGCCGGGCGAGGCCGAGTCGATCAAGCCATCGCCCATCCGGATCCGTTGAGCCGTTCGATAGTTACCGAAAAATGGTCGTTTTCTAAAAGACGCGTTCGTTGCAGGACAAACATTAGGCGCACCAAAATATTTGTCCCAGAATTGTATTTTCGCTATTCATCGGTATAATTAGGGAGCAACAAAAATCGTAATCTTCGGGTAAGCTGTCAGTCAGTCTAGTCTAGCTAAGAAATCTCTAACAAACTGAAATCTCCTTGAAATTTGAATTGAAGCGCCGTTCGTGCTCCCCTCCTGGCCGCTCTTTGTCGTCGATGACGAGCTGTACTGGCGGGCAGTCGTTCTCCTCCATCAGCTCGCAAGCGTGCAGCATGTCGGCGACGTAGGGGTTGTGCCGCTTCAACTCTTCTTGCAGCTCGCCCAGCAGCCGACGCAGCTGGGCGCGCTCCGCGGCCGTCGCCGATCCCGGGATCATCATCCCTGCGATCCGGTGCTGCAGCTCATTCGCCGGATTTGCTGGATCGAACAGATAGAGCTGCGCAAAAACTGGTTGAGCGTCGTCCGTTGGCCGAAGAGGTCCCATCAAAAAGTAGACCTAAACGATAACCGCATTCAAGAAAACCAATTGAGGTACGAGAAAGAAATCGTACTCACCTTTCCCTGAATGACAACCATTGGCCGGCCGTCGTCCGCTCTTCGTCAGTCTGTTGCTGACGACGGTCGCGCTCCCGGGCGGCGCGAGCTGCCTGCTCCGTCGTCCGCTCTTCGTCAGTCTGTTGTTGACGACGGTCGCGCTCCCGGGCGGCGCGAGCTGCCTGCTCCGTCGTCCGCTCTTCGTCAGTCTGTTGTTGACGACGGTCGCGCTTCTGGGCGGCGCGAGCTGCCTGCTCCGTCGTCCGCTCTTCGTCAGTCTGTTGTTGACGACGGTCGCGCTCCCGGGCGGCGCGAGCTGCCTGCTCCGTCGTCCGCTCTTCGTCAGTCTGTTGTTGACGACGGTCGCGCTCCCGGGCGGCGCGAGCTGCCTGCTCCCTCCTCCGCTCTTCCTCCGTCTGCTCTTGGCGACGTTCGCGTTTGCGGGCGGCGTCAGCTGGGCGCCTTCTGCTGTCCGATGAGGAACAGATGCATTGGCGCTTTCGCTTCGGCATCGTAGCTTCGGCACCGCCAGCTAGCAGCCGCCACCGGCGCCAACGCGCTGATACCAAAAAATTCGGGCAATTTCCTATTTATGCAACACATGCAACACGTGTAAGACAATCATTGGTCGCACCAAAATATTTGTCCCAGAGTCGTGTTTTCGCTATTTATCGGTATTACCGGTAATTATGAACAAAACGAATAGCGTCTGACGAAATGCGGAGCGAGGCCGAGTCGAACGAGCCATCGACCATCCGGATCCGTCGAGCCGTTCGAGAGGTATAGCCCGGACGCAGACAGACAGACACGCAGACACAGACGGACAGCCGCCGGAGTTGTAAGTATAGAAATAGAAAAGATGTACATACAATACATACTAGCCGCTTCAACTCAGGACTCCTGCTTGCATATTTACCTAACCTAACCTAACCTAACTTACATATTAGGCTTTCTCTTACATTAGGCTCTACATAGGCTAACTTAGGCCCCTGCACCTGCATAGTGCCCATGGCCTGCTGGGTATTACCTACAGCTTCATCTGGGTCTTCTGGCAGTGCCACACAAAAATTTTCTCCGTGTCTTTCATACGCGGCACCACGCTCAGTCGGCACCCAGTTTATTTTGAGTGTGCTGTGCAAGGTGGCCGTATGTAGGTATGGCTCTTTGATAATTGTCATTCAATTATAATGACACTAACCTAAAATGGATAATGGCTAGTGTAGGCTGCTGTGCCTTTCGAGCCTGCTGACACTATGCCATTAGAATAGAACTAGCGCGCTCGCGCGCGCCTTCGGCGCGCGCTCACGCGCTAGGTCGCTCGCCGCTTCGCGGCTCGCGACGCTAGCGGGGTCGGCGCTGCGCGCCTCGCCTCCTTTGGGCTCGCCGCTTCGCGGCTCGCCCCTAGTGAAAAGCGCAAGTCATGTGCCAGTACATATGCCACAGTGTGTGTCAGTGAGAAGCATCTCTGTGTGGGTGCTGGGTGTGAGCTTGTGTGAAATGGTGTTCACACAGAAGGCGTTGGGCAGTAAGTCGCTGACCGTCTTCATCATGGTCTTCTAGTGGCTCTCGACCATGCCATGTGTGTGTGCGAGTGCTCAGAGTCCCAATGGACTGTTTTCTAACAATTTGGCGCTGGCGCACTCTGACCTGTACCTGGTCTTCAACGGACTGGCTGTTGAAGTGGATCAAGACCTTGAACTTTACCAAATGGGATCGGTCTCACACCTAGTGTGTACACATCCTCGATGCACTGGAACTATTGCGCCACCATTCTCATCAGTCTCTATTGACCCACTGTTGAGAAATCGATTTTTGTTACTTAAATTCCCTTTTCAAAAATTTCTTTCTTTCTCGTCTTGAGCGCTGCAGGTCTGAAACTCGACATGTACACTACCCTTGGGTAGGCCTACGCGTCCCACCCATACATGTAACCGGGTTTTTGAAGTGGGGGGGGGGGTCTGAGAGACTTCTGGGGGGGGGGGGCGTGGGGGGGGGGGGGTACTCAGATTTGAAGAGGGAGGGGGTCCCAGAAGGGAAAAAAATGTTCCAAAATAGTGTCTAAATAGGCACTTTTCAGTCAAAAATAGGTCAAAAATGCCTTAAAATAGGCTATAAATAGCGTTATTTAGCTGTTTTAAGGTCAAAATGCACTGAGAAAGGCAAAAAGTACACTACTTTGTACAATTGTTGGCAAGTTGGAAAACTTCAGGAAAATTCTGGGGGGGGGGTCTGGGGGGGGGGGGGCTGGGTAGGGGTAAAATTCTGGCTGGGGGCGGGCAACCCGCCCCCCCCCGCCCCCCCCCCCCCAGTTACATGTATGGTCCCACCAGTTTACCCCCTCCCCAGGCTCCAGCCACCAGTAGCAATAGGAACCTGGCATAACTTTTCATAGGTATAAGTACAGCAGGGCCACCAAGTGCAATTGCACGTCAGCACCTACCGACTATTACTATGACACATATACCACCCTCCCACCATCCCTCCTTCCAGAGATCCAGATGCGGACCCACCCACACACAGACACGGCGATTAGAGTATGAGACTAGCGCGCTCGCGCGCGCCTTCGGCGCGCGCTCACGCGCTAGGTCGCTCGCCGCTTCGCAGCTCGCGACGCTAGCGGGCTCGGCGCTGCGCGCCTCGCCTCCTTTGGGCTCGCCGCTTCGCGGCTTGCCCCTAGTGAAAAGCGCAAGTCGTGTGCCAGTATGCCACAGTGTGTGTGTCAGTGAGACGCATCTCTGTGTGGGTGCTCTGTGTGAGCTTGTGTGCAGTGGTGTTCACACAGAAGGCGTTGGGCAGTAAGTCGCTGACCATCTTCATCATGGCCTTCTAGTGGCTCTCGACCATTCCATGTGTGTGTGTGCGTGTCTCAGAGTGTGTGCGTGACTCTTGTCTAACAATTTGGCTCCGGCGCACTCTGGCCAGTACATGGTCTTCAACAGACTGGGTGTTGAAGTCGATCACGACCTTGGACTTCGCCAAATCGGATCGGTCCTGCACTAAGTCCGTACACACCCTTAGTACACGGGGACTATCCCGCCACAGTTCTCACCAGTCTCCATCGACTCAGTGTTGAGAAGTCGATTTTTGTTACTTAAGTTCACATTTCAAAAATTCATTTCTCTCTTATCTTATGGGCTGCAGGGCTGAAACTCGGCGTGCACAATACCCTTGTGTAGGCCTACGCGACCCACCACCTGGCTCCCGCCCCAGCCCCCAGCCACCAGTCTTTTCATAGGAAAGTACAGCAGGGCCACCGAGTGCAATTGCACGTGAGGTGCACACGACCATTGCTGTGACCCACATAGCAGCCCTCCACAGCTTGCCCTGCTTTAGGGGAAGTGCGGACGTACAGACGTACACGGCGATTAGAGTATGAGATGACAATTATCGCAGAGCCACACACGCCATTCTGCCATCGAGCGGTTCGATAGTTACCGAAAAATGGTCGTCTTCTAAAAGACGCGTTCGTTGCAGGACAAACATTAGGCACACCAAAATATTTGTCCCAGAATTGTATTTTTGCTATTTATCGGTATTATTGATATGTATCGCCGAAACGAATGGCTTTACTCGTCCTAGCTGACGATGCCGAGTCGAACGAGCCATCGCCCGTCCCGATCCGTCAAGCCATTCAAGAGTTATAGCCCGGACGCACGCCGACACGCACAGACAGCCGCCGAAGTTGTAAGTAGATTACCCTCGTCGTTGTCGTCTGACGCGTCGGCTGCAAGTCGGTAGCGGTTGGCAGTCGGTCTGGCGAGGCGGAGTGGTAAAGGCCGTCATCTGGTCCTTCTTTATTCGTCTCTTTAGGTGCTCAGACATTCTTTCCCATTTTTTATTACGAATTGGCATCTGCACGGCGCCGACCTCCGGTGGTGGGCTGCGCACGCACAACGCTCTATGCAGCAGGCCGGCATCTGATCCTTCTTCTTTGTTCGTCTCTTTGGGTTAGAATGGAATGACAATTATCGCAGTTCCATACACGCAGAGTCCGCCGTGCACAGCACACATGTAAGCAGTGGGTAGGATTGAGTTCGGCGGGTATAGAGGGACGTTTCCTGCTGCGTCCCACATCATACAATTTGCCCAGTTGACCCACACTCAACTCTTTTTCTGTTCGCCACCACTTCCACTACTGATGGGCGCCGCGACCGCAACCAGGACCGCAGAGGCATCCATCGCTTGGGCCGTATGTCGGGTATCACAGTTGATGCACAACGAGTTGATCCGCCACCAAGAATTGCTGGAAAACTTTTCAAGAATGGAACGAGTCGTCCAAGAATGACTCTCGACATATCGTCTCACATCTCCAATTTGACCATTGGACCAATGCAGCGATTCTAGACATTATCACGCCCGAAGAGAAACATTCTCAAAATCCAATTCTGCTGATAGACGGTTAAATTGGATTTTGGGGCTTTGCTTGTCCCATCTGCGAAAGGGTGCGACACCAAAGGACGTGTCATTTGCAAGAACAGGCGTGCTCGGTGCAGCGACGCGGGTGGCGTCGGTATCTATTTTCGTACCTACACTATAATTAGTTACCCTGCAATTACCTCCCTCTTCCATGGTGGGCAGCTTCTTAGCCGCCTCTTAAGACTCACTTTTTGTAAGAACCAAGCTTTGAAGATTCAAAGTGGCCAAATCCCCGAAATATTTTTTGATTTCCACAAAAATTTGCAGATATCGACTCTCTTTGGTGCTCATTACGAATCTGTGTTTCGAATAAAAAATAATAATTTTGGTCATGAATTATGGTAAATCGAATTTTTCTGGTAGGTTATTTAACTTTTTTGACCATAACTTTGCAACCGTACGTTCAATCGCGATTCTAAAAACATTTTCGGAATCCTCGTCAAATTCTGCATATGATACGGTCACATTCGGGGATCCGTTGACTTTGCTTCATAAAAAACCTTGCAGTTCAAAAATTTGACCGCACTCATTTTTTGGGTTTTTTGAGGATTACTCTAATTTGAAGAACTTGCACACTTAGCTCTATAGTATCCACATAACTTCGACATTGTCCCCACACAATCCATAGAAAAGCGTCGAAATTCAGGTTGCCGGAACCAGATTTTTTCGCGGCCAAAGTCGCCAGGTGCAGTGCTGTAGTCACATAAGTGCACACACAGAAAGCGCCCTAACTACACAGTCTGCAGTCCAATCGCAATTCTAAAAACATTTTCGGAATCCTTATCAAATTCTGCATCTGATACGATTGCATTTGGGAATCTATTGACCCAGCTTCACAAATAATCTCACAGTTCAAAATTTTGAGTTTTTGTGACTGCACTCAATTTCTGGGTTTTTGGAGCATTACTCGAATTTGAAGAACTTGCACACTTAGCTCTATAGTGTCCACATAACTTCGACATAGCCCCCACACAATCCATAAAAAAGCGGCGAAATTCAGGTTGCCGGAACCAGATTTTTTCGCGGCCAAAGTCACCAGGTGCAGTGCTGTAGTCACATAAGTGCACACACAGAAAGCGGTCCAACTACACATTCTCCAGTCCAATCGAAATTCTAAAAACACTTTCGGAATCCTTGTCAAATTCTGCATAAGGTGGAGCTCATTCCTTCACATCACATCCAAATCCAAATGTAGACACATCCAAATGTTGAGCACAGTTTCTAATGTACATTCATAAAATTACTGTAGGCGTTTGATCGGTAACTGGTGGATTCAAATTTCACAGTAACCTTCCTGTGGCAGACTTTGAAAAGCATAATCTGAATTTCAATGTGACTTTTCGTCGCATGCATGTTTTCAAGGATTATATTGTTGGTAGGGTGGGGGGGGGGGAGGGCTGTGGGAGTGGGTTGTGCGCTTTGCTTTTTTTTTAGGAGAAACGACGAAGTTATGAGAACAACGAAATCTGTGTTTGTTCGCCTATACACAGCTGAGGCAGGGATGCGCCTTTGAGGGATGTGGGGGGGGGGGGTGGTTGTTGGGGGGTGGAGGCGCATACATGTAACCCATTTTTTTTATGTGGGGTAGGGTTGGAGACCATGTGCTGTGTGTGTGGGGTGTGTGGGGAGGTCATTTTGAAAGGGGTTGATGTGTGTCAGAATACAATACTATTTTTAATTGAAGACATGTTGACCTTAGAAGGATTCTGGGGTGAGGGTTGGGTGTGGCAGGGAGGAGGGAAAACTTTCGACTGCAGGTGGCAACTATAGGTGTAGATTGGGTCATTGGGGGTCGGGGTTTCCCTCCCCCCAGGTGCTGGGTTTTACCCTACCCACACCTTCTCCAACCCTCCACCCAGGTCTTTCTGAACCCCCACCCAACCCCCCCCCCCCCAAAAAAAACCCCAAAAACTCAAAATTTTGAACTGTGAGGTTATTTGTGAAGCTGGGTCAATAGATTCCCAAATGCAATCTAATCAGATGCAGAATTTGACAAGGATTCCGAAAGTGTTTTTAGAATCGCGATTGGACTGTGTAGTTAGAGCGCTTTTTGTGTGTGCACTTATGTGACTACAGCACTGCACCTGGCGACTTTGGCCGCGAAAAAATCTGGTTTCGGCAACCTGAATTTCGCCGATTTTCTATGGATTGTGTGGGGACTATGTTGAAGTTATGTGGACACTATAGAGCTAAGTGTGCAAGTTCTTCAAATTCGAGTAATACTCCAAAAACACAGAAATTGAGTGGAGTCACAAAAACTCAAAATTTTGAGCTGTGAGATTATTTGTGAAGCTGGGTCAATTGATTCCCAAATGCAATCGTATCAGATGCAGAATTTGATAAGGATTCCGAAAATGTTTTTAGAATTGCGATTGGACTGCAGACTGTGTAGTTAGAGCGCTTTCTGTGTGTGCACTTATGTGACTACAGCACTGCACCTGGCGACTTTGGCCGCGAAAAAATCTGGTTCCGGCAACCTGAATTTCGCCGCTTTTTTATGGATTGTGTGGGGGCTATGTCGAAGTTATGTGGACACTATAGAGCTAAGTGTGCAAGTTCTTCAAATTCGAGTAATCCTCCAAAAACCCAGAAATTGAGTGCAGTCACAAAAACTCAAAATTTTGAGCTGCGAGATTATTTGTGAAGCTGGGTCAATTGATTCCCAAATGCAATCGTATCAGATGCAGAATTTGATAAGGATTCCGAAAATGTTTTTAGAATTGCGATTGGACTGCAGACTGTGTAGTTAGAGCGCTTTCTGTGTGTGCACTTATGTGACTACAGCACTGCACCTGGCGACTTTGGCCGCGAAAAAATCTGGTTCCGGCAACCTGAATTTCGCCGCTTTTCTATGGATTGTGTGGGGACAATGTCGAAGTTATGTGGACACTATAGAGCTAAGTGTGCAAGTTCTTCAAATTCGAGTATTCCTCAAAAAACCCAAAAAATGAGTGCGATCAAATTTTTGAACTGCAAGGTTTTTTATGAAGCAAAGTCAACGGATCCCCGAATGTGACCGTATCATATGCAGAATTTGACGAGGATTCCGAAAATGTTTTTAGAATCGCGATTGGACGTACGGTTGCAAAGTTATGGTCAAAAAAGTTAAATAACCTACCAGAAAAATTCGATTTACCATAATTCATGACCAAAATTATTATTTTTTATTCGAAACACAGATTCGTAATGAGCACCAAAGAGAGTCGATATCTGCAAATTTTTGTGGAAATCAAAAAACATTTCGGGGATTTGGCCACCCAATGCTTGGTTTTTAGAAAAAGTGAGTCTTAAATTTTGCCCCCTCCCACGATTAGCGCACTCCCAGACCGAATTTTGCAGTCTTTGTATGTTCGCGTATGTATGGGTCACTGTATGTGTGACAGTGTCGTCCAGTAATATCCATTACTTATCAATATGTATCTGAGTTACACAAAGATACACAATGTTGGTAATATTAGGGAATGCTGCTAGCAACCCATCCACATCTCCAATTTGACCAATGGACGCAATGCAGCAATTCTAGACAGTCTCAAGCCCGAAGAGAAACATTCTCAAATCCAAAGAGTAAGCCGAAGAAATTCTGCTGAGAGAAAGCGGTTACATTGGACGGATGTGAATGTTTCTCACACTGTTGTACAGGCCATGAGAGCTTTTACAAGCACAATTGTAATCCTCGTCCAGCAGTTTGATTCTAGCATGCTTTGTGAGCACAATATTTGTCTGTGACTGTGATATTGGTCCGCACGCATGATAATTGTCTGCGAATAAGACGCGCCTCATAAAGCTGACAAGTTGCCCATGGTAATCTATAAATCCTTCTATTGATTCGCTACTGTGCCTTCTTTTATTTTGAACATGCACATGATGCAGCATTGCCTGCACCTTGAAGTGTCAATCCTGGCATACTTTTCTTTAAAAAATCCGGGTGAGTAATTCGCAAACTTTCTTTTTTGCTTACTTTGTTTTACTACTACTTACTGTTACCGAGTTTGCGTACTGCTTCTAGTGTGACTGCCATTAATCGTTCGCAGACTTCCGACATTACTGGCTTCCTGTTTGAATGAACGTAAACTGCTGCTCAAAAAATGCAGAGGCGGTAAATTAAACAAACAGGATTATAGTAGTAGGGTAACGACGGGGGTTACTATATGCAACAGGATTTTGAAAAGTACAGCATGGGCACGTTGTGCAAATTCAAAATCGCTCGGATTTGCACATACCCCAGTCGTCAGCCTAATTAGCCATTGTTATTGCACTTTGCCGTCGGCGAGCCGCTGCTGCGTGATCGCGTACTAATCGCGTGCGTCATCGGTCGTCGCGTCGAATTTATAGGATTGGCCGGCGGCCGTTTGCACTGCTCTGCCCATCGACAACGTCGACGTCCGCCCGTCATCGACACCCACCAACAGCGTTAACACCCACCACCCAGCGTCTTGCGATTTTCCAGAACACTGCCACAGGACATGGGTATTGGGTAGGTAGGTATGTACATACCCCTGCTCCACGTGTCCTATCGACTACCGCTGCTCGCGGCATTGTCTCGTGTCGGCTGACGTGCACGGCCCTCGCCGGAAAGCTGTCTTTGACACCTGGCCAGAGACCTGGGGTGACTGAGGACTGACACCCTGCCCGTCGTTCGCTTCGCCTTCCTGGCCCGCACTGTGACGATCGTTCACGCCGGCCGAGACTGGAGGAGCTTTCGATTCGCTCTTACCTACCTTTCAAGTTGTTCAACTTGAAAGTGGTTCAACAATGCGGGACTGAATGGCGAAATTCGGAATTTGAAGAAGAGGAGGCGTTCGAGAACCGCTATTTCGCCCTAGCGCCCGGCGCGCGTGTCAAGGCGCTGCGCGCCACAACGCACGCTTGCCTCTCCCGTCTACTCATCGTATACTGTACACTGTACATGCCTCTGATGGCCTTGTACCATTCGACTGCGACTGGGCTGCCTCGCTGACGGAACTTCGACTGCCAAAGACGATGGCGGTCGCAAAGAGTAGTCCTTTGACCGCGATGAGCGACGAACCTTCTGATGGTCAAATCCTCCAACTGGACATCGTCGAACCATGGCTTAACGTCGTCGGAGACATCGGCTAGGGTTTCCCGAAGTACATTATACCTGTACGTGCAGCAACGGTCACCCGGAGAACTGTACGCTCGAGGGCGAACAAGCAGAGGAGATACTGACGAGTCGCGCCGCTTCCGTCCGCTTCCGCCCAATGGCGTGATGGCATGGCTTGCGCTTGCGGCTACCCGAGGCGATCCTCGAGTTACGGAACGTGCACGACGTCGACCCGGGCGCGACCGGCGTCGTCGAACCGACTAGACAGCTGCGGACTCGAGAGCATAGTGAGAGCAGAAGAGTGAAAAGGAAAAGCAACTAGCGAGCATTTACTCTCTTCTTAGTCGCATCGCATCTAGTTGCACTTGTTCATCGCGTCCCACTAACCTTCGTACTGTATCCCCGAGCACAGACTCCTTCTAAAAACCACAAATTAGCCACTGTTTTACTAATGCCAGACCATCGTCCGCCCAACGATCGTCTGTCGGCACGTCCGTCCGTGCACCACTGCTAATTGTTACAGGGTTACTTGTCTGCCTTATGTTTTTGTCTCGCAAGGCGTGTCTCAATCGCAGACAATTATCGTACGCGTGGACAAATACATGTACCGGTATCACAGTTACAGATTACTATGGGTTCTTTATTTTCTGACAGACTAAATTTAAGTATTTTCTCGATGCTGAGTAGAGTGCGGATCTAGCCAGCGAGATGGCAATACAGCACAGCTCAGGAATACCCTACCAGTAACCCGAGCTGAAAGGCTAATGGATGTGTTTGCTTCCTGGTAGGCCACCTCTGTGACTACTAAAAATCGAAAAGCAGCTCTGCTGTATAACTCTTACAAATAGGCATCCAATCAATAATGGTTTTCAGCACAAAAGCAAAGTGAACTTTCTTTTCTGGATCTTGCAAGACCAGTGTGATGGTGCTGCGGCAGAGCAAAGCGCAATGGCCACAAAGTGTATGTAGCATTTCTTCAGCAAATTCGAGTCGATCGATCTTGATCGATCTTGGAGGAGGTCCAAGTTGCACTGCCTACTATAAGTGTTTCAAACTTCACCAAAATCAAGATCATCAAAATCAAAATTGAGGCTGGCCCACAGTGCAGCCCGTTTTTGATGTTTTTGACGTCTTTGATGGCGCCAATCTCTCGATCGCACCGGCTTTGCCACTTGCGGCGCTCACTACTCGCTTCGCGCTTGTCTGCTAGCCCAATTTGCGGGCCCGTGTGTCTCAGAAGATACGCGGCAGAAACCGCAGGACGCAGCAGATAGGTACATACACACATGCAATTATGCTGCCTTCGTTTGCACCGTTTGTTGTCCTTGTTCACGTTTGCAACCAAAGAAAGCTTATCATTGCTGAAGAAGCCAAAGGTCGGCGTTTCGAATCACAGATGCTATAGGCTATTTGCGAAAAACAGCAATAAAATATTGCTCAGAACGGTACCTTGTGGGACGCCGCTTGCAACTCATTCGAAATATTAGTACCCTGTGCTGTTGTGGCTGCACTTACTTTCCTACTTTACTCTGTTTCTCTTGTTTTCGTTGCTGTCACTGACCACTTTTATGGGCGTGAGCCGGGCGGTGCGGGAAATGTTTTTTTCGCACGGCCAACGCCCACTCAGTGAAGGCATTCCTCCGATTCGCCATTTCGAAATCAGGGTGTACGCGTCAGCGTACAACCCTAATATGTGACGACTTCTCAATGCGGGTTTTTGAATTTTCGATCGCCTATAACTTTTGATTGCCTGAACGGATTTTGGCGCGTTATGGCCCAAATGAACCGCCTTCTTCTGGGGCATCGAATGCGCCATAACGCGTTTCCTTGCTTTACTGTAAGGGGTCAATAGTTCCAAAAATGTTCCAATTTTGCGGCTTTTTTTTTTCATGTTCTCCGCCAGGTTTTTGGAGCGCCGCTCGCGAACGCCAGGGCCTATCTCGATGAAACTTGGTATGTGTAGCCGGCTAGTGATGGCAATGTTGCATGCCAAAGGATTTGTGTGCACTGCTTTCCGATCTCAAGATATCGCCGATTTTATCCGATTATCGATTGAATTTCTTGGAAATGGGCCACAAATTTTGTGCCCTATAGGCGCTTTAACGGTACATCGCAGCGCTTCGCTGTAAAGGAGAAAGTTGGTCGCCATGACATGACTTGTGTTACTTTCAACAATTGGACCAAATTGGACGCACCAAAATACCTCCCCCCATTATATCGATAACGGAAATTGGCGATATGTCGATGTGGTTAGGTCGAATGGCCTAAACATCAATAATATAGTTGATCGCCCTTCGATGTAGAACATTTCATTCCTTAAAGTCAACACGATCCGACGCACCAAAATATTTTCACTTCCGGGATAATCGATAAATATCGATATGGGTAGGTCGGATCACTTTTGCCAAAACACAAAAGTTGACCGCCTGCACGTGCAGATCATTTTGATTCTTTACATCGCTATGCTCCGACGAACCAATATGGCACTACAGATGTGCACGCACGCACGCACACCAACCAATGGGCTGCTTCGCAAGAAACTTGATGTTGGTAGGTCCGATCACTTTGGCAAAAACACAAAAGTTGACCGCCTAGTCATGGCGATCATTTCCATACTTTACATCACTATGCTCTGACGCAGCTATATAGCACAACTGCATGTGCATGCACGCATGTATGTCTGCTAGGCTGTTGGTACTTTGCTTTACTTCAATTTTGCCTTGTTCGATTCAGTCACAGGTACATTGTGTGTGAACCTATGTCAGTGAACGTCTGTGTGCGTGCGTGCGTGCGTGCGCGCGCGCGTGCGTGCGTGCGTGCGTGCATGCGTGCGTGCGTACGTGTGTGCGTGCAAGCGTGCGTGCGTACGTGTGTGCGTGCAAGCGTGCGTGCGTGCGTGCGAGCATGCGAGCGTGCGTTTGTGTGTGCACCGTGCGTGCATGCTTGCATGCGTTGAATTACATATCTTTCGAAAAAACACTGTATTAAGGAAAAGTTTGCAGGGGGCTGCAAAAAAAAGGAGAATATGTGACACTCTATTGTTGAAGTCCAGTTTGAAAAGAAGTGGTATTAAGGCATATACCCACACTGATTTCTAGCCACTTCCGCATTGCAGCTGATCAACTCCACTTTGAACAAACCATGTATAAAATCCGAACCAAGGACAGCAACAAGTCACATATTCGGCGATTTTTGTGCGAGCCATCTCACTCAGCCAAGCCAAAACGACGCAAACGTCCATTAACTCATATCTCATCTCTCTCAGACGTTGTCATTGCCCATTTCCATGGACCTGAAACAGCTAAAGTTCCTGCCGAATCAATTGGTCCCCTGCTAAAACTTTTGCAATGTTGGTTGTTGATGATGTACAGTTGGTAACCAGTTAGTTGTGCCGATGTGTAGGCAAGAGGCACATATATGTACTACAATCCTGCTCCATTCCCTTCCGGCATTCCACCCAATGATGAAAACTGTTCGTGTTTGTGTATAACATTTGTGTAGTGCCCTAATGCTTGCATGAGTGCTGCGTGCGTGCGTGCGTGTGTCTGTGCTTTTTTTACGTGTGTGTGTGTGTGCGTGCATGTGTACGCAAGTGCGTGCGTGCATGCGTATGTGCGTGTGCATGGGGTTCCACAGGGCGTGTGCTAATTTCTCGCACTCAATCTATGTAAATGTCAGTCAGTTCCAGTTGCCGCAATTTTCGCTGCACATTTCCTTCCATTGCAAGCGAACACAAAAATCGCCGAATATGTGACTTGTTGCTGTCCTTGGTTCGGATTTTATACATGGTTTGTTCAAAGTGGAGTTGATCAGCTGCAATGCGGAAGTGGCTAGAAATCAGTGTGGGTATATGCCTTAATACCACTTCTTTTCAAACTGGACTTCAACAATAGAGTGTCACATATTCTCCTTTTTTTTGCAGCCCCCTGCAAACTTTTCCTTAATCAAAAGTGAAACCATTTAGTCCCGTGGACTGCGCATCTTCGAGTTCTTTGAGAGACGTGGCGAGCCGAGACTGTACAGAATCGTGTGGGGACCCAAATACTTCGACGTGTAATTCGTGAGCGTAGCTGTGCGCACCGCGCAGCAGTACACTGTACGTGAATGTCCTCCGGTCTCGACACAGTCGCACTTAGAGCGTGCTTAGAGAGATGGCTCGCCCAAGCGTCCTCGCTCGTCAGCTCGTTGCCCTGGCCGTCCACCGGCACCAACTGGGGACAAAAATAATCGCAAATGGCGTCGAGAAGCTCCTCCTGGAAAGCCTTCCGGCGTTCCTTTTTTACGGGTTCGGGCACATTTTCTTCGGGGCGAGGAGGCGCCCGACTGTTGCGCGTGACTTTCCGCCGAAGTCTTTTCCTGCCGACCTTCGTCCGCAGCGTCGTCCCTATCGCCGACGATATAGGTGTTCCAGGGGGGGGGGGGGGTCCTCGTCGTCTGACGCGTCGGGTGCAAGTCGGTAGCTGTTGGCAGTCGGTCTGGCGAGGCGGAGTGGTAAAGGCGATCATCTGGGCCTTCTTTATTCGTCTCTTTAGGTGCTCAGACATTCACTTTTTTTACGAATTGGTATCTGCGCGGCGCCGACCTCCGGTGGTTGGCTGCGCACGCACAACGCTCTATACAGGCCGACATCTGGTCCTTCTTCTTTGTTCGTCTCTTTGGGTTAGAATAGAATGACAATTATCGCAGAGCAATGCACGCGTCCGCCGTGCACAGCACACATATAGGTGTGGGTAGGATTCAATTTGGCGGAGTATAGAGAGACGATTCCTGCTGCGTCCCACATCATACAATTTCCCCAGTTGACCCACACTCAACTCTTTTTCTGCTTCCACAACTGCTGGGCGCCCCGACCGCAACCAGGACCGCAGTGTGGCGGCTGAACCGCCAGTAGTTAGTAGTTACAGTAGTAGCGCCGGGGCATACTGTAATGCTTCCGGTGCAGACGAGTGGATTGGGCGAAGGTATCCCACAGGGGAAGTTGTCCCACATAGATAGCGGAGATGGAGTCCCGCAGGGCACGGAAAGTATTCCACACGCGATGGAAGTTGTACCACACCGCGGGGCAGCGGGGTAGGTACATGTGTGCAGTGCGTATACCTACCTATGCGTGTCTTCTCGGCGTGTGTGTTCAGTTAAGGCAAAGTCAGCTTGTCCAACGGATGGGGCACATAGCGGACGACTAAGGCAAAGTTCACTTGTCCACTTGTCCGCTGTTGGACGTCCTTCGCGAAATGAAACGCGCACATCTGAGCAACATGCCTTGTCACATCTGAGCACGCTGAAGACACGCCCGTAGGCGTTGATGTCCTTGCCCGATGTGTGCAGTTAAGGCGGAGACTGGTGAAGCGTCTGGAGGTCGGCTGGAGCATCCAACCCAAGTTCGCAAAGTTGCGGCCAAATGTAGAACAGCAGCCGCTCCCCGCGCTGAGGGTCCGTGGGGTTGGCGCGGTAGGCCATTTGGTAGACTCGACGACGCTTCTCATATCACCCGACGAAGCCCTGCGCAGACAGCTGCACGACGTGGTCGTCAGCGTAGTGGCGGTCGATGTCGCCCAGTAGGGTCTCGTGAGCTCGACCGGGCCGCTTGCCGTTGCGCTTGATGTCCCGCTGGATCACGTCGCGGTCCAACTAGACTCCGTTGATCTCTTTCTTCTCGCGCAACGCTTGCACTCGTTACAATGAGTACAACTCGCGGCTCAGTTTCTTGCAGTACTCGTGCACTGCACGCCCAATTCAGTAGCTGTTGCCCCCCCCCCCATCAAACCAGTTTGTGACGCATGTTTCGTGCGTGCTATACGCAGCTTGCAATCGCAACGTACGTACGCACGTACGTACGTACATTACGCAGAGGGGGAGGGGGGGGGGGGGAGCGAGCGGTTCTTACTATCTGCGTCAGAGATCTGTGGGATACTTTCCGTCTAGCTGTGGGATAACTTCCAGAGTGGGATAATTTCCTAGATGCCGCCCGCTGTGTGGGACACTTTCCCATATTGAGACGAGTGTGCATACCTACGCGGCGCCATCGTGGCGCTCGCTATTAGCTTTTTCGCCGATTCGCTTTGCGCCGATTCGGCCGCGCGCACGGATAGCCGCCAGGGCCGCGTGTATACCAGGTAGCCGATTGAGCGGCGCGCACATATAGCTAGCTGCGCGCCCGCTTGTGCCAGTGTTAGCCAGTGTTAGTCTGCGTGTTAGCCTCGGAGAGCCTGCGTGGCTTCGATTGGCTTGTAGCCTGCGTCGTCGGTCGACGAAGAAAAACACAGTTAGCGGTGAAGCGGCAGCGGACGCGAACGAGCACGCACGCAGCCGACAGCCGCTAAAGTGGCGTGACCTGCCCTTCGACTCCACACCTGGCACGACTGCCTGGCGGCCATGTCGGGCCCCCTCCGGATGCAGCTGGGCCCCCTGAAGCAACGGCTGACCGGATACATCGCCGCTGTCGTCGATCCGCGTCCTTTCGGCGACGACACCCTCCCTGCTGCTGACAACCTCGCTCACCCGGAGCACATCCGCGTCGACCTCTTCTACGAACTCGCCCGCCTCGACCGCGCCTCCCGCTCGCTCGGTCGCCTCAACGAGCGCTGGTCCGAGTACATCCAGTCTCTCGAGGACCCCTCTGCAGAAGAGGCTCTCTACTCTGCTGCCGCGACTGGCGCCAACGGCTTTCTTGCTGTTCTCGACGAGGCCGAGGACGCCCGCGCCAAGCTGGCTGCCTGGACTCAGGCCCTCGACCACACCATCTCCCAGCTGCGGTCCACTTCTGCTGCTCCGCCGGGAGGCCCCGCGGCAGCGGCCGCGGCGACACCTCCACCTCACGGGCCGAGGCCGACGCAGATGATGAAGCTGCCTGAGATCACCATCTCGCCGTACTTCGGCGACAAGCTGCTCTGGTCCCAGTTCTGGGACACCTTCGAAGCTACCGTACATACACCGCAGCACGGACATAAGCGACGTGCAGAAGTTCGCTTATCTGAAGAGCTACCTGAGAGGCAAGGCGGCAGAAGCTGTCGCCGGTCTGCCTGTTGCCAACAACAGCTACGAGACGGCTGTCTCGACCCTGAAGGACCGCTTCGGCAGTCTGGAGGCCATCCGCGAGGCGCTCTACGCTGCGCTCCGCAAACTGCCCGTCGTCCGCGGCGGAAAGTCTGGCGATCTATGTACGTGTCATGACTGACACTCTCGAGAAGACCTGTCGACAGCTCTCCACCCTGGGAGAGCACGTGGATCACGCTGCACTGGTCGGCATTGTCTTCGAGAAGTTGCCGCACCACGTCGTCCTCAAGCTCGAAGAAAAGCGCCTCGACGACGACCCCAACCAGAGCTGGACGTTGACGCACCTGCGCGAGGCGCTCAACCGGCTGATCAGTGCTTGAGAAGCTGCTGACATGCTGACGAACAGTCGTCCTTCCACCGTGCCTCTTCCAGTGCCTGCTGGCGTCAGTGCCGCTGGTTCCTGTGCTACTTCGCGCGCTGTTGGGCGTCGTCAAGCGGCACTTCCTGCGCTTCCGCAAGAAGACCCAGTGACTGTTCTTCTGGCGGGAGTGTGGCGGCTGAACCGCCAGTAGTTAGTAGTTACAGTAGTAGCGCCGGGGCATACTGTAATGCTTCCGGTGCAGGCGAGTGTGCATACCTATACGCGGCGCCATCGTGGCGCTCGCTATTAGCTTTTTCGCCGATTCGCTTTGCGCCGATTCGGCCGCGCGCACGGATAGCCGCCAGGGCCGCGCGCAAGCACGTGTATACCAGGTAGCCGATTGAGCGGCGCGCACATATAGCTAGCTGCGCGCCCGCTTGTGCCAGTGTTAGCCAGTGTTAGTCTGCGTGTTAGCCTCGGAGAGCCTGCGTGGCTTCGATTGGCTTGTAGCCTGCGTCGTCGGTCGACGAAGAAAAACACAGTTAGCGGTGAAGCGGCAGCGGACGCGAACGAGCACGCACGCAGCCGACAGCCGCTAAACGCAGAGGCATCCATCGGTCGGGCCGTATGTCCGGTTTCACAATTGATGCACAACGAGTTGATCCGCCACCAAGAATTGCTGGAAAACTTTTCAAAAATAGAACGAGTCGTCCAAGAATGACTCTCGATATATCGTCTCGTGCCCTAGTAGACAATGTAGGTGCACATGTATCCCAGAAACAGCCGCAGATCCATCCGCAGTGCAGTGGGTGTAGCGGTGCAGTGGGTGTAGCCAAGTATATAGGTATGTAGCTGATTCGCTTCCCCGTTGAGTTGATCTCTTTCACCTAACTGACCTTGTCCGCATCGCGGCGTTTGTTCGCCAAGTTGCAGTTGGGTAATGGGCATAGTCGGACAGCGCTTCGAAGCATTTGAGTCCGACTCTCACAGGTCACGACGTCACTGTCGGCGCCAGCGGCTTGGGCCGCCGCCGTATGTGCTTGCGTTCTTTCGCTGTGTACGCAACGGTTCGGGCTTCAGTCAAGATTACAAGTCAAGACCCGCCTCGAGCTATCGCGAGCTGGCCGAGAAACAGACGGGCGCGCATACCAATGAGGCGGGATCGGGCACGCCATCGGTGCGTGACTAAGCTGCCAAAAAGCTCGAGCGGCGATCGGCAAAAAGTGCGGCAGCGGACTGGCGAGTCAATTGAAAGCCTTGAAAGCACTTGAAAGCCCGATCGCCGGAGCAAGTCTCGTCGCAGAATATGTCAGCTATGTGTACTCGCGACGTCGCCGACGCACGGACTCCGCATTAGCACATTTTGACTGCAGCTCCGCAGCATACGGCATTCATTGCGACTGTTGCGCTCGCGGCTCGCCGACTCAATGGTTGTGTGTTGTCTCACAAAGACGACGTGCAATGTCGACAACGAGCGGCGCAGGCGCTGAGGTCAGCGAAGCGAGCGAACCTCGCGTAGGTGACGACTGCTCGTGACGACACCTTCGATCTTCGAAGTGGAGGGTCACTGCTTCCACTGCGCAACCAGCAACAGCGACACCCGCATCGTGTCGTTGCTTCGCAGTGCAAATGCGATTGAATTTGGTACATTATGGATATTGTGTGAAACATTGATGTACCTAGGTATACTAGATGCGCGTGCGACAGCAGAAGCCGAATATCACTACATAGTATCGGCCAAAGTGACCAGCCGTGTCGTCAGCGTGCAGCTTCTCAATGATTGGCTGCACCTCGGCTTCCTTGAGCACTCGCAGCAGCACCTCGGTCTTGTTCTTGCCGCCTTCCTCCTTTCGAGCCCGCCGCTGAGTCTTGCAGAGCCTACCTTTCTTGGCTACATATGCCGCCCACCTGTCCTTGAAGTTTTTCTTGGGTTGACGTTCTCATCAGACTGGACACTGGCTGGCCAGGCGCGCGCCTTCTGCCAGCGGACAGCAAAAACTCAACAACGTCGGAATATTCTTTGCTGTAACTCGCGTTTTCAGTCAGATCAGCTTTGGATCGATGACGCAGCGACGCTTCACAGCCGACGAGGTAACACCAGTAACTTTGGTGCTTGGGGGGGGGTAACTATATTGGTCAGCATCAACCAAAATAGACGGCCCCCAGGGGGTATCTACATGGGGGCATCTATTTTATGACACCGGCGCCGCGGAAGAGCGGAAGTGGGTGAGTCACTTAAGCAGCCAGCTTGCAGTCGATCGCAGACGGCATCAGTCGTCGAGTCTATACGACGACAAGAAAGATTACCTTCTTACAAGAAAATGAAAATGCTGCTGCTGGCACTCATTGCTACAAGTTTCCAGCCATGCAGTTTGCAGTTGTGTCGTGTCTACTATGTACGTGTGCGTTATGGACGACGGCGGTTTGTGCATGGGAGCCGCGTGCTACGCCTTTCAATTCAACGTTGCGCACGCACGCACGCACGCAGGTACGCACGCACTGAAGCTAGCCAATTTAGGCCACGGTGGATCCATCGTCATCTTCTTCCTGGTGGCGATCGCGCTGCTGCAGTAGACACTAGACAGTAGACACAATACAGAACAAACAACAAATGAGGTAAAAAAGTCGGAAACTAGAAAATTAGAAAAGTCGAAAGCTACGAAATCGAGAAGTAAAGCGATAAAACAAGCTGTAGACATACATAGCCATGATCCATATAGCCATCACATCCCTAATCCGTACGCTATGTCATTTATGTCCGTGCATGTTGTTGTCATGTTTCACTTGTTAGGTTACAGAAAAAGCATTGCAGAAAAAGCGCCACCGCATAGCCTTCCTTCCTTCCCCTTCTTGTAGTCAAATTACAGCTCTGTCTGTCTGTCTGGCTGTTAGGGGACCCGCGTGCCAAGTGGCGGCCATCCCGCCGTCCCTCCGTCAGTTTTCGGGGTAATCTTTGGCTGGTTTTTGGGCGGGCGGCGGGGTTGCTGTGGAGGACGGGTGGCTGGCCGCCACTTGGCACGCGGGTCCCCTGACAGTTGGCGTTGTTGGGGTGCTGCCAGGATAGCTCCGCTCCATCTCTCACCCCCATGGCGGGCCAGGCCCAAAACTGAAAATCCACTTTTCGCGCCATTTGGTACCAAAACTTTAGACGTGCATTTCTAAACAAAAAAACGTTCGAATTAAGTGTAATATGGGTTACGTATAACCGCCTCGACGTCCTCTTTTGAATGCCGCATCGCGCTCTGACCTACGGTTCGGCCGCACGGCGCCGATAAGCAATCTTGGGTATGAAAATCCGTCAAAAATACCAATTTTCTGAGTTCAGGTTCTCAGCGCTGGAGAGGAAATTCAAAAATCCGGCTCGCACAAACTTTTGTACCTACCTCGGCTACGGACTGCAGAAGTTTCATCATTGGGCGACAAGCATGCGGACCTGTCCGTTTCAAAACGTCGGTTTTTGCCCATTTTCCATTGCAATTGCAATCTTTTAAGCTTATTTTCTCACGCGTTTGTTAATTATATCCAAAACGTTTGGGCAATTTAGAACCGCATCGTCATCCTCAACAACCGGATGTGCGATTCGACCAGGTTTGCAAACTTTCTATTTTCTTTGGTTTTTGAGTACCCAAGTTCTGGAGGTTGGAAAAGCTATTCAAAATAAAAAGTGGGGACCTATAACGGAATAATGGGATGAAATTAACTTCAGGGCAATACCCGTAATCCTAGTCTTTTAGATGTTTAAATTTGGCCTTTCATAAAAACTTTTACGCTGGCTAAAGATTTACTGTAAAGCGCGTTTTTTTACACCGCGACAGAAGAATGCGACTGTTCTCGCAAAAAGTCCAAAAGCGGCTAAAAACTGTCAACGCCATCTTGTAGCCCGCGAAATTTCCTACTTAACCACCAATTTTGATGCAAATCCGCCGGCGCGTTGGCGAGCGGCGGCGAGTGCGCAAAAACTTTTCGGGCCAGACGGCGGTGTGGCCACCCCCCCCCCCACCCTGCACAAGACCCACCAGAGCTAGAATCTTGTCGGTACAGCGCCGAACACCTCTTCCCAGAAGAAGAACTGGAAATACACAAACGATATTTTTGCTGCGCGCGTGGAACAGCAGAAACGCTCCAACAAATTTTTCAAACTGTTCAAAGGAGAGTCCTGCAATGCCGCTTCTACAGAACTGACTGATACGAATAGCAACAGTACAGTACGCCGACACAGCACGGTGTCAATGAAATTTTGCAGCACTGCAGCATCAAAACGACACACGAACAGAGAGCACCACAGTGCATGCACGGAGCTGCGTGTCGTTCGCCCTGCTAGACGTTTTTCTCCTTGATTATGCGCTGGATGTAGAAGTGTCATGCCACTGTAGGTCAGTCTCGACTGGCCGCTTGGCTCGAGAAGCAGTTGGCGTCGAGCGAGGCAGTGTTGTCGCCGCGGCGCACCCGTCGCCGCGTGTCCACACGCACACCCGAACACGTGGACGGGCCACCGAAAAGGCGCAGGCGGCCGAGTGAGACGAGTACCCAGCAGTCGTCGTCGCAGGCGGGCGGCGATGTCCACGACGACGACAACTACGCCGCGGACGACTGCTCCGTCGCCGACGCTTCGTTTGGGCATCGGCACCCAGTGCGCGCGAACATTCGGCGTCGTCTCGACACCAGCGGCCTCTGTAAGTTGCTACCCCCCCCCCCCCCCACCCCTCCTCTCCATGTGTTACGCACGAACTATGTAGGAAAGACTTTAACATATCGGTACCGGGGCGCCGGACTAGAAGGCCATGCGTGTGGCTGACGGCTACAGCACGCGTCTGCAGATGCCGACTGCGACGGACTTGACAAGGACGCCCATCTGCAGAGCCATTAACACCGTGCGATTGACCCACTTCCGCAAAAAAGTACGATTACCGTTTCCGTTCTCCAAGGTTGTCGACGAACACGGCATCGCCAACAAATGGTCGCGGCCGAACTTCATCGGCCCTACAGTAGGCGTCTCTTGACGAAACCCACGAATACCGTACACACAAGGTGGCAAACGAACGGGGGCTGTGGCCGAGTTCCTCGCTGATCGCGCTGTCCGGGCTGCATTGGCTGTCCTGAGTGGCAGAGGCTGCAGGGCCGTTCCGTCGTCGCCTGGAGCGCGCTGATCGGACAGTCGGCAGAGGCTGCGCGTGCGAGGATGACCGCGCCGCCGCGCCCTCCCCTGTCGACGCCTGCACTTCGTTCTGACGACACGGCCCCGCGCCGTCGTCGTCGCCTTTCGTCGCCGGCTGCGTCGCCGCTGCCTCTCTCATCGGCGTCGGCTGGCTTTTCGCCGACACCGAGTCTGCCCCCGTCTCCCCCGCCCCCTGGCTCCGTTTGCGTCATTGGCACCCCCTCTCCCGCCGTCGACGACCCCTCTTCCGTCGGCGTCGTAGTTTTTTCGCCCGCCGTCGCAGCAGCCGTCGCAGCCCGCGCGCACGTCCTCCAACCGACCCACGTTTCCTTGAGATGCGATTCGTCCTTGCGCCCTCTGATGTCGAGCGATCCGAACTTTGCGACGTTGCTGTCCATTTCGGCGAGACTGACAGCCCCGTCGGCAGCAGCGCTGAGAGCGCCGTAGACAGCAGCCAGATCTTCCAGGTTGACTTCGCTAGATGTTCCGCTTCCCTTTCCGAGACCCGCGCCCCCCTCCCCGCCGCCAAGCGTGTCTGCCATCGCCTCTTCTTAACTCCAAATAGGATTTAAATAAAGCAGAAACGAAGAACTAGAAATTCAAATGAGGGAGCGTTTTAAACGTGGCGGGAAATTTAGCAAAGGAGAAAGTTTGAACGTGGCGGGAATTTCAACAAATGAGAAAGTGCATGTTCGTGTGTACTGAAATATCACCGTTCATCCGGTGGAACTAATTTTTAAATGTGTTCCGTCTACACAGCGTTCTTTTGCCCTCCCCTCCCCTCTTTCCATGTTTTGTTGCTGGAAATGGGCATCTGTGCGCAGTTGGCCAGTTGCGCGCGGTCACCATCAATCAGCAGAGCACAACCATTCATGATGATTCAGACTTTCATGACTGACGGCTGTATCCATACATGTAACCGAGTTTTTGAAGTGGGGGAGGGTCTGAGAGACTTCTGGGGGGGGGGGGGCGGGGGGGGTTCTCAGATTTGGGGAGGGAGGGGGTCCCAGAATGGAAAAAAATGTTCCAAAATAGCGCCTAAATAGGCACTTTTCAGTCAAAAATAGGTCAAAATGCCTTAAAATAGGCTATAAATAGCGTTATTTAGCTGTTTTAAGGCCAAAATACACTGAGAAAGGCAAAAAGTACACTACTTTGTACAATTGTTGGCAAGTTGGAAAACTTCAGGAAAATTCTGGGGGGGTCTGGGGGGGGGGCTGGGTAGGGGTAAAATTCTGGCTGGGGGGCGGGCGGTTTATGCGGCACGCTTGGGCTTTGGGACCGAGCATCGCATAGGTCGGTAACGGTCGGCACGCCGCCGCCAATCCGTTGTCGCGTCGTCCAGTCGTTTAGTCGCCCCGCAATTTTTGTTCAATGGGTGCGCGCAATCACCCTCCGCGCACGCGCCGCGCAATCACCCTCCACTTTCGATTGTTGTTCTCGGTGAGCAATTGACGGCAGTCCCTTTGTGCAGAAACGAGACCCCATTCGCAGGCAGCGCGCAGATACCTTGCCAGCACCGACCGAAACGACGTCGTCCGTCGCTGACACGTTGCGCATCGCAAGCTGCCTCAAGGCCTACTCCCACCGCCCCCTCTTTGCGGTGTGGACGACCTTTGACAAAAACATGCCGCTGCGCCAGGGAAGTACGTCGTTTTCCGAGACGATGCTCTGCGCCTACAAGTACCGTCCGTCCGGAGGGGAAGCACCAGTCGGCTGCAAGGAGAAATGTACGAGCAAGCAGCCCCCCACGCGCCGGCCGCCCCCGGGCGCGCCCGGCTTGCCCGTCCCGCCGGGCGCCGCCGCCGCCAACGCGGCTCCTGGAGGAGCCGTCCCGCCAGGCGCCGCCGCCGCCGAGCCGGCCGACCGCCACACTGAGCTGCGGCGCAAGCAGCGAAGGGCGTTAAACGCCCTCAGGGCGGTTTTGCCCTTCTCGCCCTTCCAAGGGGCAAGATATGCACGCATCCCCCAACTGGATGCGTGCAAAATAAGCTGCAATTACATCGCAGCTTTGGCCGACGCCCTAGCCACGGACCGCGCCCCGGAGGAGCGAGCATTCCAAGAGGCCCTCCTCCGGGGCGTGACGGACACGACGCGCGAGCTGCTGCAGCATAGAGGTGCGTTATCATGCACTCTACAATTGTGATCGTTAATATAAAACGGTTCCCTTAGTCGCATCGTATCTAAAATTTTAGTTGCACTTGTTCATCGCGTCCCACTAACCTTCGCATCCCCGAGCACAGACTACTTCTGAAAACCACAAATTGGCCACTGTTTTACTAATGCCAGCCCATCCACTCACCAGTGGGCAACTCGTCTGCATCATGTTTCGGTCTCGCAAGGCGTGTCTTAATCGTAGACAATTATCGCACGTGCGGAAAAATATCACAGTTACAGAATACTATGTGTTCTTCATTTTCTGACAGACCAAATTTAAGTATTTTCTCGATGTTGAGTAGAGTGCGAATCTAGCCAGGGGGATAGCAATACAATACAGCTCAGAAATACCCTATCAATAATAACACGAGCTGAAAGGCTGATAGATGTGTCAGCTTGCTGGTGGACCACCTCTGTGACTACTGAAAATCGAAAAGCAGCTCTGCTGTAACTCGTACAAATAGACATTCAATCAATAATGGCTTTCAGTACAAAAGCAATGTGCACTTTCTCTTCTGGATCTTGCAAGACCGTGCTGCTGCAGAGAAAAGTATTTCTGGTGGGCTTGGATGCAATGGTCTTGGGTCTTGTCATCCTTTGATCGACTTGAGCAGGCAAGCTTTGGTTGGTCCGATGAGCGGTCTAAGTGGACCGCTCATGATGCTGCTCGCTTCGCCATTTGTCGTGTTTTGTGCTTTTAGGACCGTGTTCTTTAGGCAACTGACAGAGAAACCGCACAGCACAGAGCAAAGTGAGAAGCGTGAGTGGAATATGAATCAGCAATCGCAACGGGATCAAAGGGGTGCTGGTGTTAAAAGGGCGGGTGTTGAATTACAATTACCTATGCAATGCAGTGACAGCAAAGTGGCAAAACAAGAGAAACAGAGTACAGTAGGAAAGTAAGTGCAGCCACAACAGCAGAGGGTACTCAAATCTCGGATTTGTTGCAAGTGGCGTCAAAGTAGCTCAAAATAGGTTAAAATTTCTCAAAAGTGGCCCAAAGTACTGTAGGTCAAAATTTCTCGAAAGTAGCCCAAAAATAGGTTCAAAATGCTCGAAAGGAACTCAAAATAGGTTAACATTGCTCGAAAGTAGCCCAAAATAGGTTCAAAATGCTCGAAAGTAACACAAAATAGGTCCAAATGCTCGAAAGTAGCCCATAATCTCAAAATTTTTGCCTGCGGCGCAACAGGGGACCCTGTTAAGAAGTTGGAACTCTGTGCCCCTTCCCGAAACCAAATCCTGGCTACGCCACTGCTAGTGCTTACATGTGTGCTGTGCACGGCGGACTCTGCGTGTATGGCTCTGCGATAATTGTCATTCCATTCTAACCCAAAGAGACGAACAAAGAAGAAGGACCAGATGCCGGCCTGCTGCATAGAGCGTTGTGCGCAGTGGCGTAGCCAGGACTTGATTTCGGGGGGGGGGAGTCCAATTTCGGCCAAATTCTCAATTTTGCAACAGGGGGGACCCTGTCGAATTTTTTGGACATTGTGCCATTTCGGCTGGGGAAGCTTTAGACACTCTCTCATCCAATCTGTTTACACGCTTTGCGCTCGTTTGTCTGACTACATTCACACCAAAACGTTAGCAATGTTGTCAAAACGGTCGATTTCCGTGCTCAAAAGTAGTAAGGAACCATACGAGTTGGGGGGTTTTTTGAATTTGCGCCATTTTGCGTGTTTTCGGTTTTGCGTGTTTTCGTGGGTTACTGTAGGTTACTGTAGCGCGGAAATTTGAATCAAACCGCGGGAAAGTCGATTTTGCGTGTTTTGTTTACTGTAGTCCGCTAATTTAAACGGGAAAGTCGATTTTGCGTGTTTTTGGTTACTGTAACGTGCGGAAAAGCGGAAAATGTTTTATATTTAATTTTATTTGTGTGATTTGGGCAATAAGTAATCAAAGTGATTTGGCCAATAAGTGATCAGTGTGATTGGGCGTGACATGTGATTGTTTGCACTTTTTAATCACTAAACACAAGGCCAGTTGCAGGTCGTTTTCGCCATCGAGTGGGATTGAGGGCGGATCGCACAAGCGGATCTGAAGATCATAAGCGTAGTGGGCGCTTCTTTGCTGGCAGCGGACCTGTTCTTGTCATTGTTGCGCACGCTGAGCGGCTTGAATATTCCATGTTTAATTTCGTCGAAAAATCGGGGAATTGTGGATGTGTCATGAGTTGTTGCCATTCAGCAGTCTGAAAGAATAATATTGAACAATGTGATTACGTGATTTTAGTACCTGATAGTCGGCGCTGGTGAACTCGGCGCAAATGCAGTGTATTGCTGAAGGTTCGATCTCTTGAAGAAAGGCAAAGTGGTCGAACGCGCATTGTAAAATGCTCGTAATTGTCTCCTTCTTTATGGCCAATTTCTAAACAGAAACCAGTGATAAGAATATAAGCAACAAATTCCCCACCTTAACTGTCTCCACTTTCAGTTGAGTCAATCCAAAGAAATCGGCGAGAGTGAACAGGCGGGCAGGCGGGAGCGACGGCACTTTGTTGGTGTACATGTACAGTAGAAGTTGTTCCATTTCCTAAAGTGTTGTGTGAAGCGCACGCACATGTATGTAGGTACACACCTCCGGGTCGCAGTCGAAGAGCAAGCAAATCGACGTGTCCGATTGATTGATGGCCGCCGCGAGCATTGAGCTGCGGATGTGAAGAACGCACTAAATGACGGACGGATGAATAGTGAACGAACAACTGCGCACCGAACCTTGTGGACAGAGAACCGTTGGCCGACAAGCTGTCCGCGGTCCGAGTATAGCGTCTTTCCCTCGCCGAAAAGGTCATTGAAGTTGACCTCCTCCTGGCGGTGGTCCATTCGTTCGCTGCCGTCGGTGGCTCTCGTCACCCTGCGTCCGCAGTTGTCGATCGTGAGCATGTACTGGTCGAGTTGGCCGGCGTTGATGCTGCTGCACTCCTCGGGTCCGAGCAGACCGTCTCTGACGACCACTCTCGGTGCCGGCCGGCTTCTCTGCCACTTGAGAGTGATTATGGTGAAATCGGAGAAGTTGCCCGAGCTCAGCATTGCTTCCATTTGTTCGGTAAATGTCGCGTTGTCAATCAGATCCAGACGAATTGGTAACATTGTGCACGCTGTCACACGCTGACACGCAGTCTTATCAGTGAACGTGTTCAAACGCGCCAGCCTTTTACGAGCGTCGCGCCTGTCACGAGTCATGGCAAAGTGCCAGTCACGCGCTGTCACGTGCTCTTATCAGTAAACGTGTTCAGACGCGCCTGTCACGAGTCTTGGCAAAATGCCAGTCACGCGCTGTCACGCGCTCTTATCAGCAAACATGTTCAAACGCGCTAGCCTTTTACGAGCGTCGCGTCTGTCACGAGGCTTCTCCTTATCAGTTGTTAACCCGCTCTCTACACAGCTTTCTTTAGCATTGTACACTGCACAGCCGAGGAGAACACAGTTAGGTGAAAGCGAGAACGGTGACGCAATTGAGAATTGGAACAAAATCGGCATAAAAGCAACGAAATTGAGAAGGTTTATAATGGTTAATGTATGCATGTGAATTTTCACAGCGGTTTTTGTAAGAGTCACATGGCACTACTCGGTACCTTATCAGTTGTTAACCCTTTTGAAATCAGGACTAACCCTTTGCTAGTGCAATTAGTCACTAATTAGAAAATGCGTTATACAAACGCAGTAATTTTCCCCTCTTCTTTGCGTCAATTCGAACAAGAAACACTCTGGGCATTCAGAAGTTAACCGAAAGTCATGTGATTGAGTGGTGCTACTTAAGGAGAGTGAATTTTACCCTCTTGCATAGCCACCCAAGATGCCAGCCGATATCTACAGTGACGAGGAGCCGATCATGGTGGACGCCACCAGCGATGAGGAGCAGCTACTGGAGAATGCTGCCAGCGATGAAGATTTCGATGAGCAAGACGCTGTTGAAGAACTCATCTTCGGCGGCGAATGCTACACCCCGACAGAGCAAGACGACTAGTGAGTGACGAGCGCGTACAATCATTGCAGTTGCAGCACCCTGCGCCGCTGCAGCACTCTCATGCTTGCTTCGGACAAGTCCAACAGCTGCAAGTTCTGCCAGGTCGGAATTGCCAAGCCGACAGAAGCTATGAAGCACGCAGTCGACTGCAGAGACCGCCGCGACGGGAGGAGGTGTGTACGATTGTGAACCTGTTAAAATGTGGTTCACCAGTTTTAACGTGATTCAGACCACTTCCTCAAGTGTCCGCCCAAGAGAAATATCAATCGAGGGTCATTAAATCAAACATGGAAGAGCGAATCCTTGCTCGCATGGAGCGCGAGGAAAGAGAAAAGGAGCAGTTGGATTTCAACGTTCCAACATGTGAGCTCTATCAAAATTCTGTGACTGTAACTTAACTGTAACTTATGGTTTAAGCGCTGCTCAACCCAAGATCGAAGTACTCCGTGTCATT
>JASAMY010002158.1:0-66462 GCA_030248085.1 Paralinhomoeus sp. GSCO2_6 | reverse complement strand
AATTTCTCGAACCCCCCCCCCCCTGTCAAATTCCCGGTTACAGGTATGCTTGTGACCCTTCTGTTTATTAGCCCTATCCACGTGCAATTTGCCCCCTCTCCAACCCTAAGTGCACCACCCCAAGCCAAATTCTGCTGGGTTAATGTGTGAGCGCATACAACATTCTCTAATTCCCCCTGGGTCTAAATTTTTTATTTGGGTGTAGCTTGGACTCCCCAATTGCCCATTGGTTGATGGTCCGTCTCACGGCGCGGCGCGGCGAACTATGTACATAAAACATAAACCGCTTATCATTGCATGCTATGGGTATAAACGCTTGCATGCTATGTATGGCTTTATTACGCTGCCAAAAAGGTATGCGGCAGGGTTAGCTATTGTGTGGGAAAGGCAGGGCATCAGAAACTGCCTTCTCACCTTGTGCAAGCAATGACACTGATAAACTAGGCAGCGCCGCTCCCATTATGCTTCTTTGCACTGCTTTTCCTTCGCTTAGCGGCTATTCTTGCTGTATGTAGCGCTGTCGCACCATCGCTTGCAACGCTGCAGCGAAGCCAGTGAACTAAGAACCAAACATACACATAGAAGGAAACAATTACAAAATGGACGTGCTAGCGGAGACGGTAGCGCCCTTTTTGACGATCAGAAACAAGTTGGTCAGGGAAGTCATGGCCGAGTTCTTTGGCACGGCCCTCCTGTTGGTGAGCAGTGCGCGCGTAGTGCGTACGCACGTGCATGTGCTTGTGCATGTCTATGCGTGAGCGCGTGCGTGCGCGCGCGTGTTCGTGCTTGCGTGCTTGCGTACCTGTGCGTGCGTGCCGGTGCGTGCGTGGCTGTGCGTGAGCGCGTGCGTGCGTGCTCGTGCGTGCGTACGTAGATACTTACGTGCGTGCGAGCGCGCGTACTTGCGTGCGAGCGCACGCCTGTGCATGTCTGTGCGTGCGTGCGTGCGGGCGTGCTTGCGTGCGTGCGTACCTGTGCGTGCGTGCCGATGCGTGCTTGCGTGCGTGCGTGCGTGCGAGCGTGCGTGCGTGCGTGCGTGCTTGCGTGCGTGCGAGCGTGCGTGCGTGCGTGCGTGCGTGCGTGCGTGCGCGTGTGCATGCCTGGGTGAGTGCGTGCGCGCACGCGTGCGCGCGCGCGTGCGTGTTCACGCGCTCGCTCGGCTCAACTTGACGTGTTCAACTTGACGTAGGTGTTCGGCGACGGCTCCGTAGCGCAGGTGGTGCTGTCCAAGCACGCCGCCGGCGACTTCTTCACCATCAACGCCGCCTGGGCGCTCAGCGTCGCGTTCTCCGTCTACTGCGTCGGCAGCGTCAGCGGTGCGCAACGAACCACTGGCAGTGCAGTGGACGATGTCCTAGTGGTAGAGAATCGGCCTCGAGCGCGCACGCTCCAGGGTTCGCTTCTTGGTGGACCCACTGACGAGGATTTCCCTGTCAACGAGTCTTCTCGTGCTATCGCTGTCCTAGACTGTGTGGGAACAGTTGCAAATTTTTGAATTCGTTCAGGAGGCCACATCAATCCAGCGATTTCGCTAGCTCAGTTCTTAGTAGGGAACCTCAGCTTCATCAAAATGATACTATACATGGTCGCCCAGTATGCCGGTGCCTTTGTCGGCGCAGCTGTCGTCTTTGGCGTCTACTACGGTATGATTACAAATTCAAATAATGTTTTGTTTTGGCTATAAGCAGTAAACAAAAATCGAACCCATCAACGGGTGGTCGAACCTGCCTAGTACCTACCATTCGTTTCAGTCACTTTTCTTGCATTCACCTACCACAACTCACTTTGTTCACAAGACATTTGTAACGTTTTATTTAGAAAATCTAAAGGCCATAATTAATTATGAATTCCACAATTTTCAGAAGCGATTCACGATTTTGACGACGGAGTACTGAAGGTCAACAGCACGGCTGGTATATTCGCCACGTATCCCCAAGCGTACGTGACCCCGCTGGGTGGAGTGATTGACCAGGTACTGTAAATGCTCCCAATACATTTGACTAATCAATGCTCGCATCCACACAAAGTGCTCAAAGGGTTCACTGATACAGTATATCACACTAAATCGTCTGACGTACACAAGACCAGGCTTGGGTAAACAAATTCGATTTTTCTTTTTAATTAAAAAGAAATGTTTTTCTAAACAACTTTTTATTAAATGTTCCCAGAGACCGTTTTGAACGGTAAATCAATGTTGCAGAAGGTGTTTTATGCCTAGTAGAGTGTCAATAACAGCTAACCAAGACATCAAAAGCCTTTTGAAGTGCACTTTATTAACTTCTTAGTACTGACAGTTTTCTTATTGAGTCGGACTACGACTAGGACTATTGAGATTTGGTTAGACAGCGCCTGGAGCACCTCAAATAGTGCTAATTATGGTTATTCAGCTCATCCAGGCTGCTACTAAGTAGGTATATAAGGTTTAAATGCACTAAAACCATCGTTTTTTCCTCTTTTTTAGCACTTTTTGGGGCAAATTTGTCAAGGTTTCTTTAATTTAAAAAAGTTCCAGTTTAAAAAAACAACACTTTTTTAATGTTTTTGTTTTATTTTGCCAAAGCCTGCACAAGGCTGATCTATGAAGAGAGAGCTGAACATACACTCACATCACAAGACTCACATACAATGTACTCTCTTTAATATGTATGTACCTATGCGATTAAATTTAACTTAATCACACACAAGATGGATTCAGGCTTGCGGCACCGCTCTTCTGGCCTTGGTCGTCTCGGCCTTAACGGACCCCCGCCAAAAGGTGGCCCCACACTTCGTGCCAATGTGAGGAGCCATTTTGACAATCTCAATGCCGAACAAACCAAAAATAAGTCAATTTACAAATTTTTAGGATGGTCGGTCTAACAGTGGGCGTGATCGGTATGTCGTTCGGCTACAACTGCGGCTACGCCATCAATCCGGCGCGCGACTTGGGTCCGAGGGTGTTCACGGCGATCGCTGGCTGGGGAGAGGGCGTGTTCAGGTTTGCGGGTGCGCGCGCGCGCGCACGCACGCACGCACGCTCGCACGCTCGCACGCACACACGCACGCACGCACGCACGCACGCACGCACGCACGCACGCACGCTCGCACGCACGCTCGCACGCACGCTCGCACGCTGGCACGCACGCACGCACGCACGCACGCACGTACGCACGCACGCACGCACGCACGCACGCACGCACGCACGCACGCTCGCACGCACGCTCGCACGCACGCTCGCACGCTGGCACGCACGCACGCACGCACGCACGCACGCACGCACGTACGCACGCACGCACACACGCACGCACGCACGCACGCACCGGCACGCACGCACGCTCGCTCGCACGCACGCACGCCGCACGCACGCGCGCACGCACGCACGCAGGCACGCACGCCCGCACGCGCGCACGCACGCGCGCACGCACGCAGGCACGCGCGCACGCGCGCACGCACGCTCGCACGCTCGCACGCACGCACGCTCGCACGCACGCGCGCACGCACGCACGTACGCGCGCGCGCGCACGCGCGCGCGCACGCACGCACGTACCGGCACGCACGCACCGGTACGCACGCACGCACGCATGCACGCACGCGAGCCCGCGCATGCACGCACACACACGCACGCACTCTAGGTATAGGTAGTGTACGCATGCCTGCATACTTCAGTTACAACGACTACAAATGGTTTTGGGTGCCCATCGTGGGTCCCAGCATCGGGGGTCCCTTGGGCACGTGGCTGTACAAGTTGTTCGTCGGCTTGCACAAGGCGGCTGAAGAGCACGACCTCGAGCTCGAGGCGGAAGACATCAGGGCGGGAAAGTACAAGGTCGCACCCGCCTGAGAAATGCAAGAGCCTGAGAATGGAAGAGCCTTCTAGTGGCATTTGATGGTGTTGCTGTCGAAACGCTACAGGTATAGGTATACGTGATCGTATTCAGTCGAAACAACGAGATTTTTTATCGAGCTTCGGCGACCTTGGCACTTCCCATTGGCTTGGAGTATCTAGACACCTTCGGATGTGTTGTATCGATGCATATGCAAAACTAATGCGTTGCATTGTCGACCTGTCTTGTGTTCTGTTTGTCTGTGCTGTCTGCTTGTGACGGTTTGATTCGGTCCGGATGCAAATGGCTATTGAGACTGAATATGGTGATACATTGCAGCTGTATGTGGTACATACGCAATTTTATTTACTGGATTTTTGATTCTTATTGGACGCGACAGATGCCGCGGCCCAACTGCCGAGACGCTGACTCGATGCGGCGAGCACCAGTCCACGCAGTACTCAGTGGCAGAAGTGACGCAGATTCCTACCGTAGTACTTCCAGAACTGACATCTCGTGCGATGACGTGCAAGTCTATTGCGCCGTTGTTAGGACTTGCTTCTAGTCGGTGACAATCAGCCACAATTGCCAATCACTTTCCAGACGGTTCGAACCCACTTTGAGACTCAACTACATACAGGTATACCAGGCTGGACGTAGACTATCGGTATTCCGAATTCCACTGTAGTGTTTCAACACTGTTTTCCGACCGGTTGCCTTGTTTCACAGACTCGCTGATTCTTATCGAAGCTGCCAGTCCAACCGTTAGTTCCACCTATCGGTAACTGCTTTTGAACTTTAGTGTGAAAAGAAAACTAAGGATTTGCGCGGCTCTGCTACTAAGTGTGCTAAAACTCTGTGATTAGCTAGGTACTAGGTAATGGGGATACGAGTTTCGCTCGGCCATAGGAGCAAGGCTAATTGTTTGGCCCGGATGGGGCATTTATAGGGGAGGGTGGTTTCAAATGTGTGGGCATGGGTAGGTACTCACTACAAACACAATCCACACATGTTTTACTCGCAGGTGCAGTTCCATACTTCCACACGCGCATTCACAAACACACTGCACACACTATACACGCACCGAAACAAACAAATCTGGATGGAGAGGGTGGTTAATAATGGTGGGTTGATACCTAAAGCGACTGAAAGGCTCCCAGGGGGTTTGGAAGAAGGGTTTGGTGAGTATTGGAGAGGTTGGGCCCATGGCTCATTATGCAAGGGTAGGGGTGACATATACATAGCTAATTAGAGTGTTGACGATAGATTGAATATGAGAAAACTCCTTGCCGCGGCGGTCACGCTGGCGTTGTTCTTCTGCGCTGAAGCTAGCACCTGCACCAACCAGGGAGGTCCGTACATTACGGGATATCCTATACCGTAAATCCTCCAATAGTGCCCCCGGGGCACTATTTTTTCAACCTCTCCTTACCCGGGGGCACTATTGGAGGGGGCACCATTGGAGGGGGGCTTCTATTATTTCAACCTAAAAATTTTGAATGGTAATGCTAGTTTCGCCTTCAAAATTGCCGATTTTTCGGTGATTTTTCTTGTGAGTACAATTAAGTTCACCAGTAAGAGTTTTTGTACACAGTAACGGACGCACACTAGACGTAGATTGAATATGCGCAGCATCCTAACTACTTATCGAATGTCACCGTAATACTATATCTTCAACACTCCTCCTCGGTGACATTCTTGAAGTGGTAGTTCACGACGTCCGGTTTGTCCCTGTCGGTGTAGCGGCGTCGCGTTGGCTCTCTGTTGTGGAAGGACTGCCGTCGCGTGTCGATGTAGAGATGGACGCCGGCCACGACCAGCTGCTCGTCGCCCTTGACGCCAATGTTCTCCTCCTCGTTGTCGAGCGCCATCTTCGCCTTGAGTTTCTTGCGCTTCTGCTCTGCAGCCGTCTTCTTTGTCGCGTCTCGCGCGTGTTGCCGCTGCTCTGGCTCGATCTTGTGCAGGCAGTCGCACTCCTCCTCCTCGAGATGATCGTGTCCAACGATCTTCTCGACCTTGAAGTGGTCCTCAGTCGCCATCATCGCACTATCCTCGACGGTGGTCTGGAACCCGCGCGATGGTCGTTTCTTGGTCGCAGCGCACTTCGGGACATCCAGGACAAACAGCTTTCCTTGCTGCGTCGCCGTCGCCCACAAGTTTCCCGTTCTTCCGTGACGGATGGACACCTTTTCATTGCTGAAGAGGACATTCACTCCTCGGCAATTCATCTGTTGTACGGACAGCAGATTGTGTTCCAAAGCCGGGATGTAGAGCACGTCGGTCGCCGTGATCTTCTTGACGACTCTGTCGACCATCGTCTGGATCTTCACTCGTCCTGAGCCGATCGCCTTGAGCTGTCGTCCGTCAGCTGTCCAAACCGTGCGCGGCTCTTCAAACTTCTTGTAGTCGAGGAAGTTTCTCGAGTCGCAAGTCATATGCGAGGTCGCGCCAGAATCGATGATCCACGAGTCGATTCTTCCGCCTTGCGCTGGTAGCACCATGAGAAGTTGATCTTCATTGTCATGTGCCACTCTCGCCGCTCCGTTTCGAGCTTTCGGACAGTCACGCTTGAAGTGACCCACTTCGCCGCAGTTGTAGCAGGTGACCCTCCTGCCTCCACACTGCTGATTGAAGCTTCTGCCGCTTCTTTCTCCTCCTTGCACCAAGTCGTGTCGACCGCGAGTTCGGGTCGCAAACATCGCCCCGTCGTCGGCGAATGTCGGAGGCCGATGAGCCTGCTGCTCGTGCGTGATCAGCGCCTGGACGGCCTCCTCCAGCGTGAGCGCGTCCCCTTTCAGAGCCAAGCTGGTTCTGATCATGGCATATTCTTCAGGCAGAGATCGTAGCAGCACCGTCACCTTCAGCTGCTGATCGACTGGATAGTTGATCGCCTCCAGTCGACGGCACAGGTCGTACAGCGCCTTGACGTGCGTCTCGATCTTGTCGTCTGTTTTCATCTTCATCTCCATCAGCTGGCACAGGAGATGGTGCTTGGTCGCTCCGGCCGCTCTCTCGAAGTGACCCCGAAGCGCCGTCCAGCATTCGGCTGACGTCACCGCTTCGTCGACAATGTAGAGCAGGGAGTTATCGATGCTCAGCACGATGATCGCCATCGCCTGATTCTCCTTGGTCTGCCAGGCGGCTTGGTCAGCGTCTCGGTCAGGTCGCAGTTCCTCTCCGCTGACGACGCCCCACAGCCCCTTCGCGATCAAGTAGACGCGCAGCTTTCTCTTCCACTGCGCCCAGCAGTCCGTCGTCAGCTTGTCGATCGGGAGTCGATCGGCGGCAGCCATTCTTCTGCAGGCTCCGCTACCCAGCAGCTATTTCTCAACTGCTTCTTTCAACACTCCACGACAGCACGGACGCTGTACCTTACTGTGAACTAATTTACGCGTGGGCTGGGCCCATAACCTCTTGTGAGTACAATTAAGTTCACCAGTAAGAGTTTTTGTACACAGTAACGGACGCACACTAGACGTAGATTGAATATGCGCAGCATCCTAACTACTTATCGAATGTCACCGTAATACTGTATCTTCAACAATTTTGATCACTTTTGCCACATTTAATGGTTGATTTACCGTTAATAGTTGCTGAAACGTACTATTATTGGTTAGTAGTAGTGTGTATACACGATATAAATGTACCTACCACTATGTACCAATTTTTGCCCATAAAAGGCACATGGCACAACATACCCCTTACCCCCGGGGGCACTATTGGAGGGGGGGGCTCTATTATTTCAACCTTGCCATACCCGGGGGCACTATTGGAGGGGGGGGGTTGCATTGGAGGATTTACGGTATATCCTATAGGTATATCCTATATAGGTATACCTATAGGTATAGGTATATCAGGGTGTACGCGTCAGCGTACAACCCTAATATGTGACGACTTCTCAATGCGGATATTTGAATTTGCGATCGCCTATAACTGTTCATTGCCTGAACGGATTTCGGCGCGTTATGGCTCAAAAGAAGCGCATTCATCAGGGGACCGTACGTACCACAGCGCGTTTCGGAATTATTGCGCGTTAAGGGGAAATGTCCAAAAATGTCTCCGATTAGTGTCTTTTTTTTTCGTGTTCTCCACACAGTTTTTAGAGCACCACTCGTGAGTGGCGCGGGTAATCGGGATGAAACTCAGCGTGTGTAAGCGACCGATGATCACAAATTCTTCCTCCAAAGGATTTCCGTCTCGGTTGTACCAATGTCGAGAAACTGCCCATTTTATCCAATTATCGATTTTTTCCTTTGACATTTGGGCCAAAATTTTGTGCCCTATAGGCGCTCTAACGGTGCGTCGCAGCGCTTCGCTGTAAAGGAGAAAGTTGGTTGTCGTGACCTGACTTGTGTTACTTTCAACAATTGGACCAAGTTGAACGCACCAAAATGCCAGCCCCCACTATACCGATAGCGGGAAATGGCGATATCTCTTTGTGGTTAGGTCGGATGGCCTAAACACCAATAATAAAGTTGACGGCCCTTCGATTTAGAATATTTCATTCCTTGAAGTCAACACGCTCCGACGCACCAAAATATTTTCACTTCCGAGATAATCGATAAATATCGATATCGGTAGCTCAGATCACTTTGGCTAAAACACAAAAGTTGACCGCCTCCACGCGTAGATCATTTTGATTCTTTACACCACTACACTCCGATGAACCAATAGGGCGCTGCAGAAGTGCACGCACGCACGCACGCACGCACACACACACACACACACATAATTATCCGCAGTTTGTAGTTTCTCTGCATGCTGTGCCATTTGCTGATTGGTCATCCTGCTTTGTATCATTTGCATGACAATTAGTTGTGCACAGCTTTGGTCAACCAAAAAAATACATGCGTACCTATTTTCAATCCACATGCTCACATTCTGTATGAGTGTCTCCTACTGCACTCGAGGGATTCTACCGAACATGCTACATATGTCATACATGGTACATATGTCGTGCATGCGTGCGTGCGTACATGCATGCATGTGTGCGTGCGTGCCTGCGTGCGTGCGTGCGTGCGTGTGCCTGTATAGGTTTTACGCATCGATGTTTGTCTTACGAAAAAACACTGTATTAAGGAAAAATTTGCAGGCGGCTGCAAAAAAAGGTGAATATGTGACGCTCTTTTGTTGGAGCCCAGTTTGAAAAAGAGGGGTATCAATTAAGGCATGCCTCATTTATGTATAGCCACTTATGCTTTGCAGCTGATCAACTTCAGTTTGAACAAACCGTGTATAAAAACCGAACCAAACGCAGCAACACGTCACATATTCGGCACTTTTTTTGTGTGAGCCATATCACTCACCCAAAACGCAACAGCAATCCTTTACCATTGACCTGGCACAGCCAAAGTTCGTACATAAATAATCGGCACCTGGCTAGCATTTGTGAGATGTGGATTGCCACTACAGTTCAGTTAGTGATGTGTAGGTATGCATGCGGTACTGGCTCCATTCGTCATTCCCTTTTTGGCATTTCACCCAATAACGCTCTGCTCCTATACAACGTGTTTGCGTACGTACGTGCGTGCGTGCGTGCGTGCGTGCGTGCGTGCGTGCGTGCGTACATGCGTACATCTGCATAGTGGTCCATGTGCAAGACCCTGGGGTCCTTCCTGCCTGTCTCACAACCACGTGGCGTTTAGTCGTGCGGCATATGTGAATGCAGGGTGTTCCAGTCCAGTTAGGTCCTATAATTGCCACTGCTCCTTTCTCATGCACGCGAACACAAAAAATGCCGAATATGTGACGTGTTGCTGCGTTTGGTTCGGTTTTTATACACGGTTTGTTCAAACTGAAGTTGATCAGCTGCAAAGCATAAGTGGCTATACATAAATGAGGCATGCCTTATTTGATACCCCTCTTTTTCAAACTGGGCTCCAACAAAAGAGCGTCACATATTCACCTTTTTTTGCAGCCGCCTGCAAATTTTTCCTTAATCCTATATACACTGTAATGCGTACAGTACTGTACAGACATGCGTACGCAGGCGACTGCATCGACACGCGTTCGACGAGCTGTGTGCGCGGGAAGGTGGAGCGCAACAAGTGCCCCGGACCGTGGTACGTCCGCTGCTGCAAGAGCAACTGCCTCTTGGAAGGTGGTACGTGGTGTTGACCTTTCAATCGTTTGTGCACCCTCTACAGAGTAGGTATTGTATGTGTGATCACCGGCTTACTACTAAGTACCTATAGATACATACAATTATGATGTGCAGTTTATCCTCTATACCCCGCCCTCCCTTCCACCAACAGTGAGTGACACCGGTTTGACGAAAATCTTCCACCGCCGTGATTATTCCCAGAAACCGTGCCTGTCTTGCAAAGTAGGGGAGTGCGGATTGAGAGGAATGAGGGGAATGCTTCCACAATTTTTTTTGGGTCAAAAAAATACGGCCCAACAAATTACCCAGTAATTAGAGAAATATAAGGCCGATGCAATTCAGGCAAGTGCATCAACGTGGCGACGAGCACCTGCAATGGCAACATCGAGGTGAACAAGTGTCCGGGAAATAGAAACATTCGCTGCTGCAAGCCCAACACTGGCTCTGGTGGTAAGGCAACGGATATTCGAAAGCACGCACATAAGCACGCACGCACGCACGCACGCACGCGCGCACGCACGCACGCACGCACGCACGCACGCACGCACACACGCACGCACGCACGCACGCACGCACGCACGCACGCACGCACGTTTCCAGGCGGCGGCACCGTCTTCAGCAAAGGAATCCCCGCGGCCAAAAAGTACTTCGGCTGCCGCAGTGCAGCCGACTGCACCCGCGAGGTCGTCAGAGTCGCCAGCGAACGGCTCAAGTACAACGGAGGCCTTCGTCACGCCAGCTCTTCCTACATGAAAGGTGCAGCATAGTCTACATCACGATTACTGTATTCTACATGTACCTGCAAAGACCGTCATGGCTGACCAAGGCCAGCGAATGTTTGCGCCCGCTTCATCGAAGAATACCTGTTACGTCTTGCGCTTCAGGCGTATACGGCGTTCCTTGCGACACCGGTTCGCAGAAGATCTTGAGCAGAAAGCTCAACAAGGACATGGGTATCGTCGTGGTTGGAAAGCTGGGCCGTATTTACGGCTTTAAGCCGTTCCTGCGCGCCGTGGGCAGGGCTCTCCTACGGCTACAAAAAGCGAATCCGCTTCTGCACAGCCTCATAAGATCGCACGCGGGTACGGCAATACCTACATATGTTTAAAAGTGGTGCCAACAAAAACACCTTTCCACCATACCTACAGGTTGCTACAACTGTCGCAAGATTCGCGGTAGCACCCTCTACTCCCACCACGCGTACGGCACCGCACTCGACATCAAGATCAACAACAAATTGGACCGCTTCGCCAATGGGAGAGTGCACAAGGCAAACTCGCTTTCCTTTGCTCTCCTGGAGAACACAGCAATCAACAGTAGCTCGTAACCTACAGTTACGTACAGTGAAATGAAACCTACATAGTTTGCGTGTCCATCCATCCCACGACGGACGCTCCTCCTAGAGGCAATTCAAAACAATACGAGCTTCCTCTATGGTAAGCCTCGTAGGAGGTGGGGGGGGGGGGGTGTGCGGGACACTCTGTATTTGAGGAAGCAATGGTGGACATACCGTAAATCCTACAATCAACGCCCCGGGCGTTTATATGTACCGTAAACCCTATAATTAGCCCCCCGGGGGCTAATTTTTTCGTTCGAGCTCTCGGTGGGTGTATAATTATAGGGGGGGGGGGGGCTAATTATAGGGGGGGCTTATAAACTGGAAGTGTCGATGAGTGGGAAGATGTGTGGGCAAAAAGGCGCGTGGAGGCGATTTTTAAGAGAAAAAGGCGCTGTGCACACACGTTGGTACACTCTAACACACTCTCACACAGTCTCACATACACATACGCGACCATACATACACCCAGACATGGAAACATGTGCCTTTTAGACGATGGTTCATTTAGGGAGGGGGCGTAATTATAGGGGGGGGCTTATTAACTCAAAGTGGTCTTGGGAGGGTGTATTATTATAGGGGGGAGGGGCTAATTATAGGGGAGGGCTAATTATAGGGTTTACGGTATTTTGTCAACCTACCCTCTACCCGGGGCGTTTATTGGAAGGGATTGGACTTCCATTGGAGGAAGGGGCGGGGTATTGGATGGAGGAGGGGCGAATATTGGAAGGGGAGGAGCGCTCATTGGAGGATTTATGGTAGGAGGCGTCAGTCTCAGTTAGAATCGTGGGACGCGCATTAGGGTCTCTTCGAGTTGGCCCACTACGCGGCGATGGAGGGCCTCTACTGGGGCGGCTCCTTCAGTCGCGAGGACGCCATGCACTTCGAAGTCTCCAGAAACTTCGTCGCGAATCTATAGTCATAGACGCCATACTCCAGAAATGCCTATGGGCCTTTGAGGTCTGCGTGCCAATGGTTTTTAGTGTGCAATGGTAATCCAGAGGTGGTTTGGTGGTGCAGTGGTACGTATTCGTGATGGTTTTCGGGTACGTATACCGTGCAATGGTCGGTATTCACGCGTGCAATGGTACTCCAGAAAAGCGATTTTGCGCTTGTTTGCAGCCATGCTCAAAGGTGCTCAAAGAACAGCCTACTGGTCAATTTTAGTCACACATGTTTTTGCTCTAAAACGATATACAACACGCATTTTTTATTTCAATACAACACCAAAGCCCCAACATGTTTATATGTTTAGACTCAACATGTTTATACTACAGTACCTGCGGTGGTGTTGACCAATTGACACAATTCCATTTTATATGTAAGCGTATGTGTAGTGCACTACATCAGCAATTACTTGGACATGCTACACACCAAATTTCCGCATGGGTGGGAGGGAGGGGACAGCACAGGTGTTTGGAGGGTATCGGTGCGTATGTGGACCCGCAGTCCCCGCTCCTAGATATTCCTCCGCCCGCGTTTAGGCATTGAGTATGCATTGCGCGCATCGAATAGGAATTCCCACACTCCATATTTCCGTATGCCTCCTACGCATTCCATGCATGGATTATGATTTTTTGCACACCCCCTCAGCGGGGAATACGCGAACCATGAGCACCATATGAACCGACCTTCGTTATTTTGGTGCGACATGCTTTAACGTGTCTCTCCGCTGAAGGCTTTTAGATACAGATGCGAGTGGGTGCGTGCGTGACCACGCGTGCTGGTGCTGAAGCCTAAGCCTACGCCTAGCCTAGCCTAGCCTAGTCTAGCCTAGCGCGCGCACGCGCCCGCACGCATGTGCACACACTGCACACCCGCGCAAGCACGCCCGCGCGCGCAATCACGCGCGCGCAGTGCGCACATGCACGTACACGCGCACGGACGTGGACACGCACACGGACAGACAGACGGCCCACAGATAAGAGTGGTGGTTGTCTTTGATCACCCGATATTCCCCGGGTTTAGAGATATGCGAGACGGGGAGACAAGTGAGAAAAATGTCGCACCGAAATAAGGAAGGTCGGTTCACATGGTGCACATGGTTCACATGTATCGGGTATTCCCCCTCAGCGTACCAACGAGGGTGCGGGCAAAAGCCAACTTAAGACACGCTTTTTCTAAGAACCAGACATTGGGAGCCAATGGCGGACATTTTGCCCCGAATTGCTTCGATTTGGCTGAAACTTGGCTACCTAGACCACCTTTTGACGCTGATCACGAAAATCAACTTGGTTTTCTGATTTTCCCAATATGTGGTGAGAAATGTGCATATTTGCGTTTTTTGGTGGTGAAATCAGTTTTTGGCTTCTAAAACTTCTTTGAAGCAGCGGATCGGAAAACTGAGCTCATTTTTAGAATCCTCATAAAATTCTGCGTCGAATAAGCTATTAATATTTAGAAAAGTTTATGGTCGCACGTTTTAGAATACTCTTTTGAAAATTTGGCAAATGCCTATTTTAGCGGTTTTTTGCGATTTTCTCAATATCCGCGGGGTGGTGCATCTGGAGACACAACCACGTGAAAGCCCGTTTCATTCTGCGTCGATTGATGTAAAAAAATTCAAAATTAACGGTCGCGCAAGCAGTGAAACAACCGCTCAAAGAAGGCGTGCTCATGCGTCCGAAATGCAAACTTTTGCTCATAGCTCATTGATTTTCCCAATAATCGTGTGGTAGTGCACATGAAGAACAACAACCATTCGAAAGCCCGTCTTTTTGCGTCGATTGATATAAATCACGTTTAAATATTACATTAAAAAGTCGGTTTATTGATTTATATGACGAAGAGTACAATACCAAATCCCCAAAAGAGTACACAAATTCATGTAAACTACCTATACAATTTAATAGCCAACACATCTTTTTGTTTTCAAGCAGAGCTCCTTACATGGCGCCAAATCGCCAACGTTTGCACTAGACGTAGTGGACTGCAAAAACGAAGAGTTCCCTCACAAATTGTAGACGATAATCCCACACCAGGAGGTGACTCTGACTTAGATTTTGAGGTAAACACGGTGAACACTGAGATATTGTAAGCCCTCTAATTAGCCCGTTCCCAAATTCGCCCCTCCACACACACACACACACACACACACACACACACACACACACACTCCCTCCCACTCCCTCCCTGAGGGATCGTGAGTTTATCAGCTCCCCTCCCACAATAAGCCATATTACTAGCCACCTGGGGCTAATTGTTCCATTCGAGTATGCACACTGTTGCACACCTACTCTCACATAGGTACACGTAAGTTCATACACATACAAACGCTGAAAAAGTTGACTTTTATAAATGGTGGCTCACTTAGGGAGGGTGGCAAATAAGCTGGACGGCTCCCAGAGAAAGGGGCTAATTGGAGAGAGAGGGAGGGGGACCAATTTTAGGGTGTGCGATTCACTCCCCCCCCCCCCTACATCAACGAGCCACCATCTAAATTTTAGTGTTGGGTGTGTGTCTGTGCATGTACACAAGTGCGGGAAAGTGTGTGCATGGCAGTCCGTTTTGCGTACAAAAACCCTTCGTTTGTTGGTTGTTGTTTGCTTGTACAACAACAAAATCACTTCCATGCAGTCACCAGTAATGCAGCTCCCCACGCCACACATCGACCCTTTCAAGCTCCCCCATAATTAGCAACCTCCCACAATTAGTCCCTTCCTATGGCTCGATTGAAACCATTAGTCCGCACAAGGCTAATTGGAGGTATTTTGACTAATTAGAGGCTAATTACTCTACTGCACTTCTGGTGTATGTACCGAAATTCCCCTCACCTATAGTACCTGCCTCCAATAGTACCCCAAGGTAGCCAAAGGTGGAAATAGTAGTGCCCCCTATAGAATAGTGCACCAGGCCAGCCCCTGGGGTACTAACTATGAGAGAATTTATGGTATGAATTGACAAATGAAGTCGCTCACACAATATGTACAGTATCTGCGTTATGCTGCCCCAGGGTGCACAGTGGATGATGGATGACCACATGCTTCATGTACATGACATTAGGAGAAGTACTCCGAGTGGGAGACGATGCTGTTGCAAGATGCAAGTGCATCACCAAGTGGAAGGAGAAGGCACATCAGTGAATAAACTGAAGAAAACTAGATTAGAACATTTAGATTTGATTTAATTTAAATTTGTCACCTCTGCAACAAAAGAAAGAACAGCAAACTGCACTCCAATGATTCCTTGTAATACTGCAGAGTAAATAGGACCAATAGTGCCTAACTCTGTTGGCGCTGCAGTGAGTTGTGAGCAAAAGTTTGCATTTCGGACGCATGAGCACGCCTTCTTTGAGCGGTTGTTTCACTGCTTGCGCGACCGTTAATTTTAAATTTTTTTACATCAATCGATGCAGAATGAAACGGGCTTTCACGTGGTTGTTCTCTCCAGATGCACCACCCCGCGGATATTGAGAAACTCGCAAAAAACCGCTAAAATAGGCATTTGCCAAATTTTCAAAAGAGTATTCTAAAACGTGCGACCATAAACTTTTCTACATATTAATAGCTTATTCGACGCAGAATTTCAGGAGGATTCTAAAAATGAGCTCAGTTTTCCGATCCGCTCCTTCAAAGAAGTTTTTGAAGCCAAAAACTGATTTCACCACCAAAAAACGCAAATATGCACATTTCTCACCACATATTGCGAAAATCGGAAAACCAAGTTGATTTTCGTGATCAGCGTCAAAAGCTGGCCTAGGTAGCCAAGTTTCAGCCAAATCGAAGCAATTCGGGGCAAAATGTCCACCCAATGTTTGGTTTTTACAAAAAGTGAGTCTTAAGCATCCACATCCGAATCCGCATCCACATCCACATCCGATTTGGTTTCGGTGCACGTGTGCCACCATTTTATGTCTGCTTTCCTTGTTTGTTTTGCTTATACCGAAAAGGGAAAGAAGAAAATAAGAGGAGTTGTTGGCCTTGTTTAGGCTCAGCTTACTTTAGGGTTAGGCTTTGGTCTTGCCTAGGCTTAGCGCGCAAGCCAAATGTTTCGCGTTCCTCTGCAGCAGTTGAAGGCGCTTCTTGCCGCCTGCAACTAGGTCGACTAATTTCAGATTGTCACAATCCACTGCATTCATCAGCGCCGCTCTAGCTAGTCGGAAGAGATATCGACGGTGTCTCTTGTGCTTCCCAGCCCGGTGTCAGTTGAAACTGTCACAAGGCCGCGACCGTGGACGATGGCGTGCTGTTCGTCAAAGCCATGAGGCTTGTCCGCCGAACCCGATGGGATCTGTCGTAGTTGGAGGGTTTTCTAATAAACTCTATTCCTACTATACTGACTGTACTAACACTCTGAGCGTTCATCAACCGTATCATGCTATCTGTGTCATGGATCCGTTTCATGCTGTCATGCTATCCGTTTCAGGAGCGTGTGCATCAAACGGCCGCTAACGAACCAAAAACAGCCATTTCACTGTCTAAATTGGCGTGGCGGCAGGCAAAAAAATTTGCATACCAGCGTCATACACATATGGCCCTCATCCTAGGCCTAACCAAAACCTAAGCAAAAACTTAATATTATCAAAAATTCAATATCGTAACTAAAAGCCTTCAACGGAGCGATAAGGGAAAAAATGTCGCACCGCAATAACGAAGGCCCCGTGCATATGGTGCATATGGTGCATATGGGAAGATTTTTGGGAAACTGCAAACGGAAGGAGGAAGGAGGGTAGTCCGGAAGGAGGCCGTAACTTTGCATAATTATTTGGGTGCGTTGCACCTTACGTTCTTTCCCTTGTCGCCTTCTAAAAAACATTAGCATGTTAGTATTTCTGAGCGCCAGCTATGGCGGAGCTCAATTTTGGCGCGCTTGACGAGTTCGTGGAGTCGGCCGATAAAGCGGGGATTTGTTGATCCGCAAATCACGCCAGGACGTGCTCGATGCAGCGTTGAAGGACGTGCCCCACCTGATGCCTGAGGGCATGCAGCAGGCCAGCTTCGTTGTCGACTGCACGGCTTCCAAAACCACCAAAGATCTGTTTGTGGACTCGTACGGAAAGTGGGGCAGAGGCTGTCGAGCCTGCCGAAACTTCACAGCGGGTAAATAAATTGGCGTTGCGGCAAACAAAAAAGTAAAGAATTAATTGTTGAATTAAGTGAAAAAGTGAAAATAAAAAAAAAATAAAGTAAAAAATAAATAATTTTATAAAAGTCGGTATATGAATTTTGAAGTGACTAAGGAAACGTAATGAATATGGAAATGCATGCGTAAACGGTTTAAACTGTTTGCATTGCCAGACTCGCATGTTGATTCATCCAGCTGCGGCTGCCGACGTCGACAGCGGCGCCCGAAGACCTGGTACTGGTCCACCGCGAGAGGTACGAGTACCGGCAGCACAACGAGCAGCACTACTCAAAGGCCATGCGAGACATGGTCGTCCACTGTAGATATAGCTGCATCGTGTCTCACTCAGTACCCGTGTTTCCACAACAAGTTACTTGACGATTCCAACACCAAGGGGAAGTTGTCGATGAGTCACCGCGCGAAAGTCGCTAGCGCATTTGGTGTGTATTTGTAGTAAAATCGCGGTTGCGATAGTAAGCTGTGAAGCGTCATGATGCTGTGGGCTTGTTGTTGTCGAATGTCTGTCCGGTGCTAAAATGAGTCTGTGCTGAATGTCGTGTTGGCACGACTCACGCACTGCAATGAACGCAACGAACTGCAATGAACGAACGAACTGCAACAATGAACTGCAACGCACATTCTACATACTATCCATGCACGAATCGTAGTGCATACTGCCCACTGGAATCTGCACAAAGTCGAATTGAAGTATATCTTTTAGAAGGCGACAAGGGAAAGAACGTAAGGTAGAACGCACCCAAATAATTTCGCAAAGTTACGGCCTCCTTCCGGACTACCCTCCTTCCTCCTTCCGTTTGCAGTTTCCCAGATTTTTTCCACTAGTTTCCAACACCACCTCAAACCACCCCAGAATTTTTCCAGAGGATTTTCACAATGTCTAAAACGATAAACGATGAATGTTTGTTTTTTAGTGCGTTTCAGCGTTATATGACAATAAAAGAGCTAAATACCAGTTTAAGTCGAAAAATGGTCGGCTACTAGGCTGCCCCCACTTTTTCGCTCCAGCAGCTGCCCCCACCCCCCACTCGGTCTGATCTGGTTACAGGATACAGGTATGCATGCCGGCCCCTCGGAACCTCATTGGTCTTTGCCGGAAATTGCTTCGAAAATTGCTTGCTTGCTGCCCACGGAGTGTTTTCACTTTCAGGTGTTGAGAGTTGTTGAAAGTAAGGAAGCAGCGTGTCTGCCCACTTAACGTGCCATGGCGCGCCCTAATCGAAGGACGTGCACGGCCAAATTGGATGCAATTTCTCGTTTTCCAGCCTCAGTATAATGACAGCCAGAATGGGCTTCGTGTACGCCGAAAACACAGCGCCGGCGCCGCCGGCAAAATTTGTTCGAATTTTGGGCCGAAAACGTGATCAAATGGCTACAACATGATCCATAGGTGCGTAAAGTACAGCGCCGCAGGCGAAATTTTTGATGTTCGGACAATAAATACTGCTGACAGGCCTGAAAAACACCTCCTGGAGCATGGAGAGTATATTAGGTAGGGTAGGTAGGTAGGGTAGGAGAGTAGGGTAGGTATGCTGCAGCCAGTGCGGGTTGCTTCTGTTCATTTCATTTCTCGTTCTTGGGTGTCCAACTCCTCCGTCACTGGTTGTTGTGGTAGGGGGACGCGCGCGCGCGCGCGCTCGCGCGCGTGCGTTGGTGGCCCCCCGCCGCCCCCTCGCTCGGCCGCTTGCCGCCACCAACCGACTGACTGGCAGCTCAGGACGGGTGGGGAGACATCCCTGCGTTATACCGTCGCTCTGGGTGCGAGCGGGCTGCCGACGTGGCGGCTCGGCGTGTTGCATTGCCTCTGGCCGCCGCCGCGCCAGTCGCCGGCTGTGCGCACACTGTCGTCGCTGTCGACGGTACGGACAGACAGACGGCGGGCCGCAAGCGCCCACGACAATCGCAGCCCAACCCGCCGCGCCGCTTATCGGCCGCCGCGCCACGCGACCTCTCCCTTGCCTACTCGCCTGCCTGCCTGCCTGTCTCTCAGGTTCGCAGGCGGCAGTGTGCGCAGCAGCCAGCCAGTGGCAGTGGGTCGACAAGCGAGCAACGACGACGACGACGCCGCGCCGCCGTTGAACGTACCCTTCCCTTCCCAGCCCCTCCACGGCCCCCGGCACCCCGACGGATACGCGAAACTCTCGCCCGCAGCAACATGGACGTCGTCGTCGTGCCAGACACGGACGCGCAGCAGCAGCAGCAGCAGCAGACGCAGCAAGCACCGGCGCAGGACGCGACCAGCATGGCGAACGGTGCGCTACCGCCCTCTCCCACCCACAATCGGCAAAGAGACGGAGATCTCAGCTGTTCTCAAACCCAGGACGGGCATTCCGACTCGCTATCCTAACTAATACTCGCTTGACTTTGGTAATCGAGCGCACTCAAAATTGTAGTTTGGCACCAAAAGGTGCGAAAAATATGATCTGGAAGACAGGAATCCTTTAGAAGCTCTTCTCTCACTTTCCCAAAAATGACGGTAACAGGTGTGGGGGGGGGGGGTGTTGATGGTCATTCCTATTGTTCTCTGGACTTGGTCCTCCTTGGGTGATGTGGCATGGGCCTAAATCGTATGATTGCACCCGCACCTCTCCATCTAGGCTCCTCATTCCTACTGGCACCTGGCGGAGAGCGGCAACTCAACCAGCAGCAGCAAGCGACACCGACGATGGCGACGACGAGCAATGGACCCGCCGAGAACGGACACGCCATGTAAGCTGGCCGTTTGCACCCTTCCGATGGGGGGAACCTAAACATGCCATGTGTTGTTTTTTTTTCTTGTTGTTGTTGTTGTTGTTGTTGTTGTTGTTGTTGTTGTTGTTGTTGTTGTTGTTGTTGTTGTTGTTGGATTAGGGCCAACGCTAGGAGGCCGTCAATGGCCCATATTGCATACCCATATCCATGACGCCATGAAGCCTTCAACCTTCGGAAGAACGCCATCTGTAATCTAGGGCAGCGACGGCGCGAGAATATCCATTGGGGCGGGGGGGGGAATCCTCGATGTATTGGATTTGGATCCCTCAATAATCGAACCCAGGGCCTTGCGCGCAAGAGGCGGATTCTCTACCACTAGGCCGTACGCAGCCCCAATGCCACGTGGCCATGTGTAGGCCCTCGGACACGGGCAAGACCGTGGTGGCCGACTACGTCACGGACTTCCCGGAGCTGCCCACCGCTGCGGCCGGCGCGACGGCACCGACTGGCGGCGCCTGGCGCAAGCCGCTGCCCAAACTTCAGTCGTCGACCATCAGTCAGGTGGCCGTGTCGCTTTTTTTTTAGATTGTGTCCTTGGCACGGCACTGCCGTGTACGCACTCACTGCACTGGGTAGTTGGGGAGTCCCCAGCAGGAGTGCGCCTCTACGTCGCCCTGGGCAATGTGAACGTGCGTCTCTTTGCCCAGGGTTCGTTGTAACCCCTTGGTGCCTTGGTAGCAGCTGACCCCCCCCCCCCCCCTAGACCACGGGTGCGCCACCACCGAGCGAGCTGCTCTCGTCCTTTTAGGTCGTCCACCTGTGCGCGGACGAGCGCGCCAAGCTGACTTCTGCGGGCCCAGCGACCGGGCAGTCGCAGCAGTTCGGGGGCGGCAGCGCGGAGCAGCAGGCGTGCAACCGTATCGCGCAGGAGACGGGCTGCACGATCCAGCTGAGCGAGAGCCGCGACCGCGTGCTCACGATCATGCTGGGCGGCAAGCGGCCCGCGGTCGAGAAGGCGCGCGCCCAGGTCGTCCAGACGCTCCAGACGCAGGCCAGTCGCGAGCTGGCCGTGCCACACGACTACTTCGGCGCCATCATCGGTGCGCTCGCACCCGCATTCCGAACCAGTTTGCAAAGAGGTGCCGCCTTGCCTCGCGCCCAGGACGCGAAGGCAAGAAGCTGCGTGAGCTGGAGCAGCAGACCGACTGCCGGATCGTGATTCCCGGCCGGGAGAACCGATCGGACAAGATCCGCCTGATCGGCCCCAAGGAGGGCCTGGACAAGGCGCAGCACCTCATCGAGACCATCGTCCACGAGCAGGCGAGTGCGCAAAAAAATGTCTGGGCTTTTTTTAATGGAGATGATTGGAAGCGTGATAGTTGGAAAATATCGTTCACTGTATAGGACGATAAATGTGAAATTGGTCTTTTCTAGTTTTTGGTCAAAGTATACCGTAAAATTTTTTTTTTACAGAGTACAGAATTAAAGCTAGAGGAGTTCGAGCTTTCAGTGGGCGAATCCAGCTCCTCAGCCAAACTTGTGTGTGGAGAGCGTTCCAACCCTTCTCCTCTCCACATCATAAGCGCGTCCAATCTGCCTCCCACCCCACCTCCATTTCCACGCTGTCTGTTGTCGACGTTGCAGTCGAAGCTGGACAAGAAGGTGCTGGTGATTGAGCCGGTCTACTACGCCTGGATCCGGGGTCCGGGGAACGAGACGCTCGACTGGATGCAGGCCCAGTGGCCCAACGTTCGCGTCGCCATCCCGCCGCCCAGCGCCAACTCGGAAGTGGTCATGGTCTCCGGAGATAAGGACCAAGTTCAGCTGGCAGCGCAGCACATTCAGCAGATCTACGAGGACAAGGTGAGGGCCCAGCGACTAACTACGAACCGTCAACTGCTACTACTACGTACTACTACTACTACCCAACTTATTGAGTCCTGGTGGTACACGACGTGGCTCTCTCGTAGTGTCCAGCACATGTTGTTGTTGTTGGATTAGGGGCCGTCAATGGCCCATATAGCATACCCTTCTCCGCGTCTCCCTCCAGTCTAGACCCGCTTAAATATCCAAAGACATTTGGAAGAACGCCATCTGTAATCGAGGGCAGCGACAGCACGAGAAATTCCATGGATAGGGAAAGACTCCGCTTCTCTACCCCTACGCCATCCGCTGCCCCGGTCCAAGCGCCAGGCCAATATGCCTAGGCTTTTCTCCCCCACCCCCTCCCCGACTGCCACTTGTTGTTGAGTCTCGTACACTAAACCGTTGCAACATTTTTTTTTTGCTCAAGCCTGATTCAAGTCTCTGTTGTTCGTCCTTGTTGCAGAAGTCCAAGTGCAAGACGATCCAAGTGAACGTGGCCCGTACGCAGCACCGCTACGTCATTGGCCAGGGCCGGAGCGGCCTGGCCGAGATTCTCCGTCGGACGGGGGTTTCGGTCGAGGTGCCCGCGGAGTCGGACCACTCGGACGCGGTGACGCTCCGGGGCGAGCCGGACCGTCTGGGCGAGGCGCTGACCCTGGTCTACGCGCGCGCCAGCTCCGTGATCGCCAAGGAGCTGGCCTGTCCGGCCTGGCTGCACAAGTACATCATTGGGCCCAGGGGAGCGGGCATCAAGGAGATCATCGGAGAGCAGCCGGCGGCGCCCGCCGAGGGCGGTGGGCCCGCACACCGGGTGCAGGTCTCCTTCGAGCAGGACGACAAGGTTGGGTGTCTTGTATGAGAATTTTATTTGGCGCAATATTCCCAACACATGGTAGAAGAGGCGTAGGTATTGGGCGCATAGCGTGCGTTGGGGGGAAGGGCCAAGCGCGAATGTCACTGTATCACGCAATTCAATGGCACTCTTCACCCGCGAGGAAAGATGGGCGGCCCACCGGGCATGGATTTCTGGTCGAAGACCCGGAACCGCCCGACACCGTGGGCAATTGGCGCGTGGATTCCTTGTCAAATTAGTAACTCAGTGACCGGGAGGCAATTGGACCCCCCCCCCCCCCCCGACCACGGTAATAGGGCGCCTTTCTCCAGCCGAGCTGTACCTCGCTACTCAGGTCTACATGGAAGGGCCTCCGGAGCGGCTGGCCGAGGTCGAGACGCGTCTACGGCCGCTGGTGGAGAAGCTGAAGGAGGAGATGACGTTCGAGCTGGTGCGCGCGCCCTCCAGCCTCCACCGTCACGTGATCGGCCGCAGCGGCGCGCAGAGTCAGTGCCGTGGTGACCCGTTAGCCGCCGGCTGGCGCACGACCCGCACTTTACCTACCTTGCAGTCCACAAGCTGAAGCAGGACTACGACGTGAGCGTCCAGATCCCCGACGAGCAGTCGAGCACGCCCGACCAGATCCGCATCGAAGGCGCCTACGAAAACGTCGCAAAGGCCGTCGCCGTTGTCAAGGAAATCGTCAATCGCCTGGTGCGTCGCTCCTTGCGTGCGTGCGTGCGTGCGTGCGTGCGTGCGTGCGTGCCGGTGTGCGTGCGTGCGTGCGTGCGTGCAACGCCGCCTCCGCACCGGCAGGAGAACGAGCGTACGGTGGACGTGCGCCTGGAGCAGCGGCTGCACCACCTCTTCATCGGCCGCAAGGGCGAGACCGTCACCAAGGTGGGCGGTCGCTTGCTCGCCTCGCTTGCCTGTTTCGAGAAACGGACCGCCGACATTCTAGTTGCGCGACCGCTTCCCCAACGTGCAGTTCACCTTTCCCGAACCCGGCAAGAAGTCCGACATGGTGCAACTGCGGGGCCCGAAGGAGGAGTTGGAACGATGCTCCAAGCACCTTCTGAGCATGCACAAGGAATTCGTAAGTGCATATCATTGCAACTTCGCGCTCCCCCCCCCCCTCCCCCTTAACCAACTCCGAGGTTGCTGCTGACCCCACAAACAGCCCCCTTCCCCCCCCCCCTCAAGAGTTTCTGGGGACTCTCTCCCACCTACTGAACTAGAAGAAAGAAAATAGGCGTTTTGCATAGTGTTTTTCGAGCAAAAATCGTAACTCGTATCGTAAAAATCGACTAAACGCAAGTGTATTATTGTATTATTCTTGTCTGTAAGTGTATTAGTATCGTGTATAGGACGTCATGCTAAGTGATTGTGGTTGGTGGCAGGCGGTGTGCATATCATCCAGATTTGTAACACTTTTCTTCAAGTTCACTTTTCTACACTTAGTTACTCACTGCCAGCTACCACTGAGAACTCGGGGTGTGGGGGGTGGGTGTGGTGTAGTGGTCATAGTACCGCTGGATATCCTGAGGAGACCTGGGTTTCCCCCCGGCAGTGCAAACTTTTTTCCACAAGTCCAATTGAATTTTTCCGTCAAAATTCATCGTAAATGAGCAGTTTTGAGTAGAAAATACCCGACGTTGTTTGAGGGTTGATTGGTTCCGAAGACTTCTGGGGGGGGGGGGGGGTGGTTGAGTAAGGTTCTAGCGGCGATTAAAGAGCAAGGGGGTTGGCCGTGTTCCGCCGGTTTCCCGGAGAAACTATTTGTTTTCAATTAAATTTCGTTCCAAGTTATTTCCATTCCTTTTTCCAACCGCCCGCCTTCCAGCTCGAGACCAACTACCAAGTGAAGATCCCCGTCTTCGGCCAGTTCATCCGCCACATCGTCGGCAAGGGCGGCGCCAACCTGCGCAGGGTGCGTGCGTGAGCGCACGCACGCACGCGCACACACACACGCACGCACGCACACACGCACACACGTACATGGGGCGCAGCGGACGCACGGACTGGTGCAGATCCAAGAGGAGACGGAGACGCGGATCGCGCTGCCCCAGGACCGGGACGCGACGCCGCTGGGAGCCGACTCGAGTCTCACCGTCACCGGCAGGAAGAAGGCGGTGGAGAAGGCGGCGCAGGAGCTGGCGCGCATCCAGAACGAGCTGGTGCGTGCGTGCGAGCGTGCGTGCGTGCGTGCGTGCGTGCGTGCGTGCGTGCGTGCGTGCGTGCTCGCGTGCTCGCGTGCGTGCGTGCGTGCGTATGTGCGACCGTGCGTGCTCGCGTGCGTGCGTGCGTGCTCGCGTGCGTATGTGCGTGCGTGCGTGCTCGCGTGCGTGCGTGCGTGCGTGCGTGCGTGCGTGCGTGCGTGCGTATGTGCGTGCGTGCGCGCGCCTGTCCGTGTGTGCGTGCAAGGCGTTGCTTTTGGCGCAGGCGAACGTGGAGAGCCGCGAGACGGCGGTGCCGGCCAAGGTCCGTCAGCGGCTGACCGCCGCCAACTTCCGCCTCGTGCACGACATCGCCGAGCAGTGCGGCGGCGTGCACATCCACATGGGCAAGGACAAAGTGAGAGCTATGCGGCGGATCCAGAATTTTTTCCGGAGGGGGGGGGGAGGGATTTTACGGAGGGGAGGAAGGGCCCTGTTGAACGTTTTAAACGTTGGACCGTAGGTCGACTTTTGACGACTAACCGAATATAAACGTTGCCGCAGCGAAAATTTTGCTGTTTTCGACAAGCTATTCAATGCTGAAAACTAGGTCCAGTAGGCGCGTTTCTTCTCCCACCGCCTGTCCCTCCCCCCCCCCTTCCACCCCAAGATTTCTTCTTATTTCGGGAGGGGGAGTGCCCCCTTTCCCCTCCCCCCTGGATAGGCCACTGCAACGCGCTGAGATCGGCTGTTCCTCCGTCGGTCGCAGACTGTCAAACGCGTATGGGCTAGTGGTGGAGAATCGGCTTCTTGCGCCGGCAGTGTCCCGGGTTCGCTTCTTGATGGAGCCACTGCATCGAGCTGTCTTAGCTTACAAATGGCGTTCTCCTAAAGGTCTTTGGCTAGTTATGCTGCTGTAGGGTGCTACAGATGGGCCGTGAATATGGGCCTCCTGGCGTTACCCCTAAGTCAACAACAACAACATCTGTCCGACGCGTTGCTGTTGTTGTTCAGGCGACGATTCGGGGCCCCAAAGAGGACGTTGCGCGCGCCGAGAAGCTGCTCTCGGACCTGGCCAAGGACTTGGAGCTGGCGAGCCACGAGGAAAAGGTCGAGGCGAAACCCGAACTGCATCGCTTCCTCATCGGTCGCGGAGGCGCCAACATCAAGAAGGTCGGCCTCCCCCCCCCCCCCCTCGTCCCCCGCCATCCCCGCATATCTTTGAGTATCTTGCCCTTAGTGGGACCCCCAACCCGACCCTTCACGAAATTGTCAGGCCGTCTAAAATGATACCCGTATACTCCCCCCCCCCCCACCCGAGACCCTAACGTAACGCAGTTGACTTTGAAAGAAGTATCAGTCTCCGCAGCACTCTCGCGCATGGCCCAGACGTGGGCCCAGTTCGAGGTCGGTCCGTCCAGAATGGCGAAATTGTGCACCAAACAGCGCGTTAAAGATGTACTTTTGCGCGAAATAGGATCTTGGCGTTTTTTACTCAAGTTTATTGCCCCCCCTTTCCCCCCAGTTACAGTTAGTCTGCTTCACCCCTTGTCGAACGTGTGCTTGCGTGCGTGCGTGCGTGCGGTGCAGCGGAACGCGTCCGCTGGTTGTTGCAGATCCGCGACGACTACCCCGAGGTGCGGGTGTTCTTCCCGCGCCAGCAGGACGAGGACCAGCAGACGGTGCACGTCGTGGGAAGAGAGGCGGACGCCAAGGCCGTCGCCGAGCAGCTCCGCAAGGCCGTCGCCACCCTCGTGAGCGCCCACGTGCAGTCTGTCACTGTGTGTGCGTCCGTGCGTGCGTGCGTGCGTGCGTGCGCGTGTGTGGGCGTGCGTGCGTGCGTGCGCGTGTGTGTGCGTGCGTGTGTGAGCGCACGCACGCACGCACGAACGCACGCACGCACGCACAACGTTTCCCCATTCGCGGCTCGCATAGTGGGCTGGCCACAGATGGGTAGAAGCCCGGACGCCTAGGCGGACACGACGGAGCTGTGGACGGAGGTGCCCCGGCGCTGGCACCGCCACTTCCTGGCGCGGGGCGCGGCCGTGCTGCAGGAGGTGCAGCAGGCGAACGGCGGGGTGCAAGTGCACTTCCCTTCTGGGCGCGCCGCCGCGATCGCGGCCGACGAGGGCACGGAGGCGGACCGCGTCTCGGTCAAGGGCGCCAAGCACTGCTGCGAGGCGGCCGTCAAGCGGCTGCAGGAGATTGTCGAGGATCTGGTGAGACGTGGAGCCAGGGCGCCCGGGGGGGGGGACGTACTGGCGAATGTCGAAGGCTCGTGTCTTGTAGTAACCCGAAAGGGGGGTGAGGTTAGAGGGGGGGGGGGGGGGCGTCTCCGAATCCAGAACTAGCTTTTCAAGTCTTGTAAGCTCTCTCAGAATGACGAATTATATTTTTCTTCAGAAACTAGCACAATCAATAATCACGCTATGCTGACATGGTTCCATTTGGCAAAAGTCTGACGCTCCCATTGGAGTTGTGGAACAAAGGCGATTGCAGTGCTCGGATCACCCAGGTCTCACCGGTCCTGGATGCTTCATTTTTGTATGGATCTGGGACGCCCCCCCCCCCGCCTCGGAACCCACCCACAGCCGCAAGTGTGTTCTGAAGTCCACGTAGCAGCTCTATTGTATGTGGCACATCTGAGCGGGAAGTGCTTCTGTGGTTTTGTCGTATGCGTGGTCGTTGGCCATGCGTGCCATGATGGGTCGTTTTGTTGCAGGAGGCGCAGGTGACGCGCACAGTGCAGATCCCAAGGGAGCACCACGGCGTCTACTTTATGAACCGCGCCGACAAGCTGAATCGCGTCTGCGAAGACTGCCAGGTCAACGTCTCCTTCCCCTCCAGCCGGGGTCTGTCTGCTTTTGTCCTAGCTTCTCTTTTTCTCTCAATACCCCCACCCCCACCCCACCCTGCCCCACCGACTTCAGGCCCTCCAAGAATGCAGCAGCAGCAGCCTCCAACCGAAGATGGGCAGGAGAAAGTGGAGGAGCAGCAGCAGCAGCCGGCACCCGATGTGGACCCGGAGGACACGGTGACCATCGTGGGCAGGGAGGAGAACTGCGAGAAGGCCAAGGAGATGCTGCTGGTAGGTCCCTGTTCCGCTTCACGCAGAGGTGGGGGGGGGGCAATACCTGGACTGCAAAGAACTACCCCCCCTTGAGCTCCAGGGATTAGACCCTCGTTGAGCAGAACTTTTATTTGCACACTATGTTGCAGCGGAAAATGTGCTTCCAGGACCGTTCCCCCCCCCCCCTCCAATGTCTCACCCCACCCCAGGCCCAGATCGAAAACCCAGTTACCCTTCTATGCTCTCAGCCTAGCCAAGTGACTTCACCTCTTGTTGTTGTAGCAGTAGTACAGTGGCCAAGGACGCGTGTTCAGGCGTGGGTGCCGGTGCGGGAGCTGGTGCCGCTGGCGCACGACTACCACGGCACGCTGATCGGCAAGGGCGGCGAGGCGCTGCGCCAGCTCCAGCAGCGTCACGACGTCCAAGTGCACATCCCCAATCGCGCCGAGGCTCGCGACGACGTGGAGCTGGTCGGCGCCGCGGAGGCGGTGCGGGCGGCCCGGCTCGAGATCGAGCAGCTCGCCCAACGGCTGGACGGCGAGGCGGCGGACCGGGAGCTGCGCAAGTTCCAGACGTCGGTGCGCGTGCCGGCGCACTACCACCAGAAGCTGATCGGCCCCAAAGGCCTGACGATCAACGCGCTGAGGCGCAAGCACGAGGTCAACATCACCGTGCCCAGGCCCGACTCCGACGACCCCCAGGCGGTGATCGTCACCGGTGAGTGGGCGCCACGCACGCCACGCACTGATTGATGGAAGGAAGTGACCGTTCGGCCAGCGTACGGCCTAGTGGTAGAGAATCGGCCTCTTGCGAGCACGCTTCTGGGTTCGATTCTTGATGGAGTCACTAGATCGAGGACGGCTTCCCTTTTGCTGGATTTTCTCCCTGCCCTAGATTACAGATGTCGGTCTTCCGAATGTCTTTGGCCAATTACGCGGCTCTAGACGGGGAAGGCGTCATGGAGATGGGCGTGCTGTATGGGTCATTGACGGCCTCCTAGCTTCGTTGCCCCTCATCCAACAACAACAACGACGAGTGACCGTCCCGCGTAGGCTACGAGGCGAACGCGACGCGCTGTCGCGACGAGATCGCTCAGATGGTGGCCGGCTTCGAGTCGCTCGTCAGTCAGCAGGTCCTCATCGACTGGCGCGTCCACCCGCGCATCATCGGCGCCCGCGGAGCGAACATACGTCGGGTGCGTGTGCGTGCGTTGTGTCGAGGGCGACGAGCACGCGACCCCCGATCAACAGTATCGCATCGGTGTTGTTGCGTACCCCCACGAGAGGCGCTTAGGAGGTGGGGGGGGGGGGGTAACCCCAGTTCACTTGAACAGCACAACAATGGGCCGCCAGGTCGCCCAGGCAATCGGAGCGTTCATCCCTTGCCAATGGGGGTTTTTACTAGCTCAGTGTTCGCGTACGTCAAAACCAACGCCCTAGACCCAGAGCCAGTCGGCCTTTTGCAGATGATGGAGCAGTACGGCGTCGACATCAACTTCCAGTCGAAGATGGCCGCTTCGGGCGATCCGGCCGCCGCGCAGGCCGACCCCAGTCTCGTCGTCGTCTCGGGCAAGACCGAGGAGTCGGTGCTCGACTGCGTGGACGAGCTGCGCAATCTGGAGGAGGAGTTCCTGCAGGAGGCGTCGGAGCGCCACGCCGCGCCGCCCATGCCCACGCTCGCCGCGGCCGCCGCCGTCGCGCCCGGCCTGGCCGCGGCCGGCGCCAAGGCCGCAGCAGCGCCCGCCGGCGTCGGCCAGCAGCCAGAGCCGGCGGCGGCGGCGACAGGCTTCCAGGTGGTGAACGCGCCCTGGCAGGCGCCCTCCATGCACGACATGGAGGCGTTCCCCGCCATGGGCGGGCCCGCCGGCGCCGGCGCCCCCGCCGCCCACACGGCGGGCGTGTGGGGCGCCAGGCAGAGGCGCTGAGCGGACAGCCTGTATTAGAGACACTCATTATGGGGCATTACGACAGCCACCACCAACCCTGCCCTCTCCGGCGCGCCTAGAACGATTTGTGCGCGAGCGATTTTCGATTGCCACCGCGACGCTCACGACAGGGCTCTCTCTCTCTCTCTCTCGCCAGAACGCGAAGCTCTCTAATCGTGTGCAGTGACCGCCGTTTTTGCGGTAGGGTTTGTGTACGACGCTCACGACGAACAGCGCCCGACCCGAGTATTTTTTTTTTGTTGGAAAAGACGCAAGCTGAGAGAGGGCGCTTTTTGGAGAGCGTCTCTTGATAAGGTGTGCCTTGCTGGATGGATTATTCTTGAGCGCGCGCTCATTCTATGCGGACGGCGGCCCATCGAAGTCGTGTTGTGTTTTGGATTTTTCTATTCTGTTGCTTTTGTTCTCTGCGTTTTCGCGCGGTCTGCGTGCGTGGTTCGCGTTGCGGTTCCTTGTTTTGTTGCCCTAGTTTTATTTATGGTTTCTTTTAAGTTATCGAGATCCAGAGAGAATGCCGGAGGTGCCTTTGGATTGTCTAAATATACTCGCCCCCTCCCCCTTATATTCCGATTTGCCGTTTGGAGTGTTGACATCCGTCACCAAGCATGCCTCCCCTTCCCTCGCCCACTGCGCAGGCGTTTTGCGCTCATTATATCCCGTGCTTTGGCGCGACGTTTTGCTGTCGCGTTGAGGAGCGCTCATTGTTTGTGTGAACTCTGTTCCCTCTCAGTTCGGTGGAGCGGCGTCATGCGGTGGCAATAAACGGCGCGGTGGCGGTGGCGCGCGCAATTGGACAGCAAGTGTGGTCCAGCATTGCGCGATGCTGGACTGAGCAGAGGTTGCTGGATTAGGGACGACGCTAGGAGGCCGTCAATGGCCCATGTAGCATCCCGTTACCCATATCCATGACGCCATACCTGTCTAGAGCCACAGGTATGTAGCCAGACATTTGGAAGAAAGTCAACTGTAATCTAGGGCAAAGACAACTCGAGAAAGTTCATTGATGGGGGAATACTCGTTTAGTGGTTCCGTCTAGAATCGAACGCAGAACCGTGCGCGCACGAGGCCGATTCTCAACCACTGGGCGGCTGGGCCATACGCTGATCTGACGAGAGGTGCAACCGTCTCAGCACAACCGGTGGCTACCGACAACAACTTTCGCGGCGCCTGTTCCGATCTGTGGTGGTGAGTCATACCAACGCAGGGTTGCGACCTGGCGATGGGTCTAATTCGTCGTCCGAACAAAAGACGGCGGAGCGCTGAAGAGCCTTTTATTAGCTTCTCGTTTTCGTCAACAACCGTGCACCTCTCTGCACAATCGACCTTGTTTGCGTCATAGGATGGGAAGCCGTCGCTAGGCGGCACAAGGTTAAGCGTTACTTAATGGTTTCCCTAATACGGCCAGGAACAACAGTCGACAGGAGCTTTGGCTTCAAGTAGTGCTCGTGATTCAAGGAAGTAGTCGCATTTGGGAAGCACAGGTACATGTACCTACGTGTATAATGTTATGTGTACGTACGTACATGCAGCTGTACATACCTCTAGATGGTTTTTGATTTGATCTAACATTGCATTTGAACCGCACTTTGCAGATACACCCTTAAAAATTAGAGCGTACTATACCTGTAGCTACCTGTACTACCAGAGCGTAGTACCTGACGCCCTTAACGCCCGATAGCGAGTCCTGTGAGGTGCTTTAGCGGGATGCTGTGCGCCTGGTGGCTCCCTTGCGCGGTGAATTGCGCGTCGGCGGCGTTCGCGCTCGCTTCCGCGCCCCTGTACGCGGCCGTGTTGGTGGCGCTGGCGCGACGAAGGCGCGACGAGCAGCTCGGCAGCGCCTTCTTCCGCCTCTGCCTGCCGCTCGGCTGTCTCGACCTCGGCGCCGTTCTCGTCAAGTACGCCGGACTCAACCCCCGACTCTGGGGATGGTGAGTGACAAGGGTCGCAGGCACCGGCACGCACGCACGCACGCACGCACGCCCGCACGCACGCACGCACGCACGCACGCACGTCCGTGCCCACGCAGGTTCTTTGAGTTTTTCGCGCGTCTCGACGCCCTGTTCGGCTTCAACGACTGGGGCAATCGCTTCAAGCACTTCTGCATGGTGGGACAGATCGCGCTGCTCGTCTGCCTCACGCACAACCGCTACGTCTCCGTCGTCCGACCGGATCGTCTCGCGAACTACTGGCCCAGACAGCGCGCCACGGTTGCGACCGTCTTCTGCCTCCTTTTGGCCCTCGTCGGCTCCGTGCCGTCTTTCTTTGTGAGGTACGTTAGCGTGTTCCCAGTCGCGTTGTAAACACGGAATCCCAATTACCGTAAGCCCTATAATTAGCCCCGTCCGTATAATTAGCCCCCCTCCCCCTACAATTATACACCCTCCTAAGATCACTTTGAGTTTTCAAGCCCCCCCCCCCCTATAATTACGCCCTCCCTAAATGGGCCATCGTCTAAATGGCAAAATTTTCTTGAGTCTGGGTGTACGTATGGTCGCGTATGTGTACGTATGTACATGTATGTGCACGTGAGACTGTGAGAGTGTACCAATGTATGTGCGCAGCGTCTTTTTCCTTCAATAATCGCCTCCACGCGCCTTTCCGCCCACAAATCTTCCCACACATCGACACTTCCAGTTTATAAGCCCCCTATAGTTAGCCCCCTTATCTACAGGGTGGCCCAAAAAATCTTGGACCCCTAACTTCAACGCGGCCGTTCTCCGTCTAGGGTAGACCGATTGACGTGAAATTTTAACCACACATACCTCCAACCTTCCTACGCCTCCCCACAAAATTTCAGTTGAATCGGACGAATTGTGCTCATTTCGCAGTCATTTGCGCAAAGCCTGCTCAAAATGTGGGTGTCACGTGCCCGTTCTCGTCCTAGGGGCAACCAATTGTTATGACATTTTAACCAGAGATACCCCAGGCGCATACACGCTTTGTCGCGAAAAACCAAGTTAATTGGACAAACGGTGCCCATAGGACTGTCATTTTTGCAAACCATCCTCAAAAATGGGATGTCACGTGCTCTCCAGCACCATTGACTGACAAACATCAAGTTTCATCGACGATGACCGATTTATTCTTGTGTAAGCTTTCAGTGGCACAGTCAAAAACATGCCAGAGCTGCGATTACATATTCACATATTCGATATGTCCACCGTTATTCGCTACCACTGCTTGCACTCTTGGCAAAAATTGGTCGACTGCCGCATTGATCGACCTTTGACTAATCGCGTTCCATTCTTCCACAATACAATTCCTGAGCTCTATCAAACTTTGTGGTTGGCGCGATAGACGGCGCTCTTTAGTGGCCCAAACAAAAAGTAGTCGCATGGCGCCAAATCGGGACTGCAGGGTGGCCACATGTAGGGCGCAAAACTGCACGCCCTCTTGCTGTAAGAACTCTTGAGTTGCGCGAGCAGTGTGCGCGCGTGCACCATCTTGCTGAGGATAAAGTTGCCTGGCGACATTCCCAAGTGCAATAGTCCGAAGTCCCCAGTATTCAAAAAATTCCCTTTTGTGTATGCACAAAGTAAGATCCCAGCCTCCATCCACCTACCTTTTGACAGAGGCTGGGGGGGGGGGAGAGGTGCAGAAACGGGGTTAGTCCAAAATATCGAAGAATGAGGTGCCTGAGATAAGCGTGGAGCACCGTCGTCAACCCCCCACCCTCCCTGCGTTAAGTCACATTCATGACCCAGGCCAGGCGTGTAAGGTATGCGACGTAACCACGTTCTCCCCCTCCAAACTTAGTGAGCTTCGAAATGTCGCCCCAGGTGCCGACAATTCCCGCATAGCGGGAATGAGCGTTTGAGTCAGAATATGATTGCAGTAATACTGGGAGTTGACAGTGCCATCAATAAAATGAATTGGAGTTTTACCCAGCTTTGAAAAGCCCACCGAAATCATCTGCTTTTGGGGAAACTGACCCCTTTTAACAAGCAAGTTTTCGAGAGGAATGTCTCGTTTTCTCAACTGCATAGGTTGATAAATTCTGTTGTTTTGGCGATTTCTTGGGGTTTTTAAGTAAAACGTCGATTCATCGGTGAAAAACACTCTGCGTAATTGTTGGGGAGTCACCTCATCCAACAAATTCTGGCACCTTAATGCACGTTTAAGTATCTGCAATGATTTCTGCAGAGCTGCGGCTTAGAAAAAGGAAGAACCAACCGGGTCTAGGAAAAAAGCGCGATGAAAAAAGCGCGATGGAAAAAAGCGCGACGAAATAAGCGCGACGGGCAATTTGCGCGCCGGGAAAATTGCGCGACGGAAAATTGCGCACTGGGAAAAAAGGTCGATGGGAGGAAAGCGCGACAATATTTTTTTGTTTGTTCACATGGGGATACGGTCGTTGACAATGGTAAAGAGACGCTGTTCGCGGTCTTTGTAGCAGCGCGCCTGTGCGGGTGGCGGGTTGCAGGACGAGCCCTTCATCACCGTGTCACGGTGCTGCTGCTCCTTGGTTGGATGAACTTCCAGATAGTGGGGTGCTGTGTTTGTTGTTGAACGTGTCGCCAGGACTTCTCTGCGAGACGCGTAGGGGCATGGTTGTGGCCGCCCCTGACACAAGGCAAGGCGTCAGCGTCGGCGGCGCCAGCGGTCGACCACAGGCGGCCTTTGCAGCTTGCCGACTTTGGCTGCTCGCAGCGCCAAAATCCGACAGCAGTGGAAGTTGTTCCGACACACCTGGCATGTATACTACCACTGAGCTGAGAAGAGGCTGCGTGCAATCAGAATATGAGTGAGTGGTTATAGGAACTGGTTACGTGAGGCGTGAATCGTGCACTGCATGCGCACGAGCAGCAGCTGCTCGGACATTAGGAAACTGCGCAGTGGTGTATAGTAGCGATGTCACCAAAAATTGCTTATGAATTATTTTTTTAATTTTTAACTATTAAAAAATTCCAAATAATTTTTTATTTAATTTTTAATTATTAAAATATTCGAAATATTTTTTTATTTAATTTTTAAAAGTTAAAGAATTCTGAAGAATTATTTAAATTATTTAATTAACTAATTTTTTAACTGGGCATTTTTAAAGTGTGCATTTGGGATGCATGTACATACTTCTGTGGAAGCATGCATGCATGCAAGAATGCAACAAATCCATGCCCATCACCTTGGGGCTCCTGTGAGGTCATCTACTGTAAGGTGGAGGACCCCAGTACACCTTCTTCAAGTGCAAGCAAGTCTTCATATGAAGTGGACTCCTACACATTGAAGAGAAGAAGAGAATCTGATGCGGTGCGCGATGGCAATGCACTATGCATGTCACGCCTCAATGAAGTAGACCCTGGGCTTAAACTACCGAGCGAACTTTGAATTCACCAATTTGTCAATTGGGCTGTAAGACGGGGCTGAGTGTGGGGTGGGGGACTTAGATTTGTGATGGGGGGTTTTTGTGCCTACTTACGCGCACAGTGTTGCACACACTATTACACACTCACTCACACTTACCGTCCAGCACACAGATTACTTTATTATACACGATTAATTTCAATGTACAGCGTCATATGTCATGTGCTGAAAACACCACTTCCCTCCATTCCAATGTTTGCAATGGATAGGTAAGTCCACTCTAAAACCTACTGAAATGATTACAAATGAACACACCCTCCACTGAGTGTGACAGGACTGAAAGGAAAGACAATAAATTTGGTGGCAACAAAATGCCAATGATGATATGGTGGTAGAGGTAGACAAAATGAACACCAATAATCAATAGGAAAAGACAAACTTGCCATGAACTACTTGAAAAGTCTGTTAAAAAATCAATTTTTTAAGCGTGCGATTAAAAAATTGTTAAAAAAATATTGCAGAGAATTATTTATTTAATTTTTAACTTTTAAAAAATTCCAAATAATTATTTATTCAATTTTTAATTAAAAAATCTGCATGACAGAATTATTTTTTTAACAATTTTTGTTTTTTAATGTACTTAAAAAATTATTTTGAATTATTTAATTAATTAAATTTTTATTTTTGGTGACATCGCTAGTGTATAGTCTACTCACTGGTCACCTACCAACCATATACTAGCTCGTTTGCTGCATAGTACTTCACTTTCAACAGGAGCTAGACCAAAAGCTTGGTGAGCTGACCCTGAAGCTAAGTAAGAAGTACGGTGTACGGTGTAGGAAGAAGTACGGTGAGCGAAGAAGTACTAAGATAAAGAACACTGCGCGATCCATAGATATGACTGAGTGTGCAAGCTCGGTGCAACAGCTATGCTGTCTGTCTAGCTCGTCGAAGTCGCGGCTGGTGAACTGCACACTAGTCAACGCATGCGCGCCAGTTACCAGTCTTGTCGGAACAACAACTCCCACCCAATCAAGATATGATCCTGCTGGCGCGCTTTTCTGCCATCGACCTTTTTTCCCAGTGCGCAGTTTTCCGTCGCGCAATTTTCTCGTCGCGCAAATTACCCGTCGCGCATTTTTCATCGCGCTTTGTTCCGTCGCGCTTTTTTCGTCGCGCTTTTTTCCGTCACCCAACCAACCTTTGCAGCCGCGCGTGACGATTGGCTTCAGTAAGGGAATGGACGACAGCGCGTTTAAACACCTTTTTTTCTAAATCTTCGCGCGCAATGCGCTGTACGGAAGAACGAGCAATTCCAGTGGCACTTGCGATTTCTCGCGCGGACAAAGATGTGCCAATTTTTTCCTGGAAATTCTCGTCGAATTCTCTTTGCCCCCCAATTTTTTTCAACTCTGAGCGTCTTAATTGTGATTTTATCTTCTTCCGAGAGCCGCATCTCAGTTTCTTTCAGGCTGGGAGAGGTTTTTCCAACCTCAGATTCAATTTCGGCGCTGAATTTCAGCGCCGAATTCCGAATTTGGGTCTTTCAAAGTCGCCGCACGGAATTGCGATTCTGCCTCAGATTCAGCCGAAAATTTAGTGGAAAATTATTGTTGCGGTCCTACGAATATTTGAGATTCAGCAGCGGTATTTTAAGAGCGGGCGTCCGCCCACTCGACCAGAAAATATCGGGCGGGCGTCTAGTCCTCGACCGTTTGGAAAAAAATCGTATTTTAAGACCGGTCGAGTGGTCGGGCGGCGGTCGCCGACCGATCACAAAACGGTCGTGCTCTTTGCTCGACCACCAGTGCAAAAACGAATGCGAACGGCCAGTACATAATGTGTAGCGGCTTCACCGGCGCAGGACATGACAGTAGCGACGTCCGCGAGAGCGCTACAGTCCTTCCTCCTCGGTGGACAGCAGCCAGGGTTGCATAAAAATTTCATTTTTTTAAATTAAAATTTATTTTTTCTTGAAACTTTTTTATTGTGCAACCCTGTCAGCAGCTGTTGTGGCAGATTTTTTTGGACTGAATCGGACGCTGCGTTCAACGACTGGAGACAGTGCCCATGGTGAAACAACTACTCGTGCGCCCCTTCCTTGCCCATTCGCTCAAACATTTTAAGGAAAAGTGCGATCGACGGCTGCTGCACTTGCGCATCTGTTGCTGCTACCTGCTTCACTCACTGGTTGAACAATGGCATGACGACACGTTGTCCGCGATCCGTATGAGTGGAATGGTGGGCACTGTTTGTGATTGTGATGCGATGGCGCACTGTGAGTGATGAATTCAGTGGCGTAGCCAAGGGGGGGGGGAAGGGGGGGAGCTTTCCCCCCCCCCCCCCCGAAATTTTTTTAAAAATTTTTTTTTCAACTAAAATTTTTTAACTTGGTACCCTCTGTTGCAAAAGTGCCAATCTGGGCATTTTTCTCAATTTCAATGCAAATAATGATAAAAACGACACTAAAGAGCCAAATTTTCGCCTGCGGCGCATTGTTTTGCATTAAAAACCGTGAAAGTTCGTTACCCTACTCTAAAAAATTTGCCTGCGGCGCTATTTTTAGCACGGAAAGCGACCGATTTGACAACATTGCTAACGTTTTGGTGTGAATGTAGTCAGACAAACGAGCGCAAAGCGTGTAAACAGATTGGATGAGAGAGTGTCTAAAGCTTCCCCAGCCGAAATGGCACAATGTCCAAAAAATTCGACAGGGTCCCCCCTGTTGCAAAATTGAGAATTTGGCCGAAATTGGACTTCCCCCCCCCCCGAAATCAAGTCCTGGCTACGCCACTGATGCAATTGTGTGATCACGTTGATTGAACCGTGTGATTTTCAAGAACAACGACATCGTCCATAAAATTGTTCACATATTCAGTCACAGCACGCATCGCAAAAACAAACCGAATTGATCAACTCTCCATTTATTTCAATTTCACTCTCCATTTTATTCCTCCGATTTCGTCGCTGTGTGTGTCCCGCGCCGCCACGTGTTCTTCATGGCTTGTCGAGCGTCGCCTCGTCGGAACTGAGACAAGGACCATCCACCAAGAATCGGGCGAGAATGGCGTCGATCGTCTCTCACGTTTTTTGCCATCGATTTGCCAACGTAGTTGCGGAATTTTAGCGGATGAAGACCCAGTTCGTCTCCGCGAGCACCAGGGCCACCAACGAGACCTTCACGTAGTGCGAAAAATGTGTCGACAACGACATCTGTTCAATCTGGAACTTTGCGAAGATAGGAATTTAACGTGGTCTATTTTGAGCACTCCTCCTGCGCATAGCGACCGGTCGGGCGGGTGTTCTGAAATACGCTTCCGCACTCGCCCGCCCGCCCGGTCGCGGACGACCGGTCGGCGACCGGTGGGCGGACGCCCGCTCTTAAAATACCGCTGCAGGCGTCCGCACTGGGCTGCCTTAAGAAGCAATCTTTTTGGCGCATCGACCGGGAACCGTGTGTGGGATGAATCAAAATGAACTACTGTATGTGGAGAGTTCAAAGTATGGTTAATCCTGTGAGAGTTCCCGCTTTCAACAGTGACCCCAGTGACAGACAAGAGATGGCATCGTGTGTACCTTTTGACCGCTAAAATGCGACAACAACTGGAAGGCAGGAAGCGCTTGCACGTGAACGTCCCATTTTTGAGGATGGTTTGCAAAAATGACTGTCCTATGGGCACCGTTTGTCCAATTAACTTGGTTTTTCGCGACAAAGCGTGTATGCGCCTGGGGTATCTCTGGTTAAAATGTCATAACAATTGGTTGCCCCTAGGACGAGAACGGGCACGTGAACACCCACATTTTGAGCAGGCTTTGCGCAAATGACTGCGAAATGAGCACAATTCGTCCGATTCAACTGAAATTTTGTGGGGAGGCGTAGGAAGGTTGGAGGTATGTGTGGTTAAAATTTCACGTCAATCGGTCTACCCTAGACGGAGAACGGCCGCGTTGAAGTTAGGGGTCCAAGATTTTTTGGGCCACCCTGTATAATTATTCACCCTCCTAGAGCTCGGACGAAACAATTAGCCCCCGGGGGCTAATTATAGGGTTTACGGTATATTAGTTTTTTTCAAAGTGTGCCATTTGTTGTAGGGCGAATGTGCTAAAAAGGAACGATTCCACAGTGTACATTGCCCACCCGGCCGACAATCAGGAATACGTCAAACGTTACATGATGGTGTACGGCATGTGCGTCAGCACCGTCTCGCTCGGACTACTAGCCGTCTACTCCGTAATTCTCTTTCATTTGGTGGGTTCACGTTTTTTGTCTGCTGAATAGAGCGTGCGTGCGTGCGTGCGTGCGTGCGTGCGTGCGTGCGTGCGTGCGTGCGTGCGTGCGTGCGTGCGTGCGTGCGTGCGTGCGTGCGTGCGTGCGTGCGTGCGTGCGTGCGTGCGTGCGTGCGTGCGTGCGTGCGTGCGTGCGTGCGTGCGTGCGTGCGTGCGTGCGTGCGTGTGTGCGTGCGTGCGCGCACCGCGTGTCTGCGTTCTTCCAGTGGCGTCGTCGGCGCACGCTGGTCGACGCGGCCCGCGTGCAGACCCGCCTGACGCTCAGCGCGCTGACGCTCAGCTTGTCACTAGCGCTGCTCGCCACCTGCGCGGCCGTCACGGCCGGCACCTCCATCGATGTGCGTTTCGCGTTAACGCTCAAACTCTTTTAAAAGATTTTGAACGTGCAGGTATACTTCTACCTGTGGAACGCCTCCATGGACTTGTTCTACTTGTGCAATCCTTACCTCCTACTCCTCGGCTCCAAGGCGCTCCGCCAGGCGCTGGCGCATGATTTTCCGATAAAAATAGGACGCGCGAATATAGCGGTTGTTGCGAGCTATACACACATCAGCAAAACTCCGAAGAACAGCAATCGTTAGGTGGCTGACCACCGCAATGCCGGTTTTGATTTTGATGTTCTGATTGAATACGTGGTGATCTGCTTTCTGTAGCTTTGCAGTGACAGTCCGTGCCGCAACATTTTGTCAATACAACTGAAGGGGGTGTCGGAAGGTCTCTTCGCGGTGTGACTCGCACGTATCACGCCGTGTTCAAAGTTGGACTTTTGCATTCCAGGCCCAATACTTGTATTCGTGTGACGCCACTGGTTTTTAGATTTGAAAACTTCCGTTCAAAGCTTCTGAATCCGCCCAAAAACGCCACAGTCTATAATATGTGCTTGTTACAGGTAACTAAGGCTAAGTAACGCTAACGGGGGACTGCGTTGCGATTTTATTTGTGCGTACTTTTGGTTGTCTGATGTATTGTTTAACGCCTGCATTGAAGGTGTCAATCTGACCATTTTTCCGGACACAAACCCTGACGCCACGCTGCCACACCACGACGCGGTGTAGTCAATCGATTTCCAATCAATCTGCTTTTCATCGTCGATCGGGCCTTGACCGTGCTCAGCACAACTTGGCGATGGCGTCTTCGAGCGTCGACAGTTCGGCTGAAGTTGTGGGAGGGGGTACACTTAAGTACACTGTAACGCTTGTGTGGGTATCGACCGCACGCAGGCGCGCACACAAAACATTGGTCTGCAGACGGGTGCTCATTTTCGGAGGGTTAGGGGCCAATGGACTACATTAATAAATGCCGCCATTGACAGGAGGGGCAAATTATGGAAGGACTATAGGATATGAGGTGAAGAAAAGAACAAGCTGTGCGGGCACGCAGCCGTATGTATGTATGTACACTGTACCTCTGAGGTCTCGCGCCATGCGGCGAATGGTGTCGCGATTGTCCAAGATCTCGACGTGCTGCGTGTAGGGGTTGTACTTGACGCCGAAGGGACGCTCGATGCGCGACGACCACTCGCTAGAGATTCGAACGCAAGTTTGCCACGCAACATCCGGTCATTTCACGTTCTGAGTGGCACTACGCCACGAATTGCATGTCTCAAGACGAGAAAAGGACATGGAGACACGTACAGGGTAGGTATGCTATACGTGTACGTACAGTGTACATATTGGACATTGACGTGCTCCTAGCGTCGCCTCGCCGTCAATCCAACAGCTGACAAAATCGTTCGACAACGGAAAAATGGAAAGAAAAAAAACAGAAGAAAAAGACGCTCACATCAGCTTTTGCTTGGCGTCGGCGAAGGACTCGGTGACGAAGTAGACGGGCTGGTACTGCGTTACGGTGTACTTCTGCTGGCACGTCGAGTCAGCGCTGAACGACCGCTGCTCCGGCTCTCCCGACGTCACGCTGTACTGCAGCTCCCCTGCAAGACCAAGACACACACACACGTGGACATTACGGTACACCCTCTAACTGGGTCCCGTGACAGTTGCCTCCAGCAGAGCGTATAGAAGGGGTTCTAAGTTAGGGGCGGGGTTATAAAATGCATTAGAGGGCGCTGTTCTGTCTTTAGCTGCAACACCATCTTTATCCGGATTTTGGCCATTAACGTGCATTGTAAACGCAGCAACGCATCGTCTGTTTAGGCAATGAACGCGCAACCCAAATTGAATTGAGAATCACTAGATCAAGGGCAGAAAATATGACATTCAGTAGTTTTGAGGACGGGCGGGGCGATCGAATGTTGCGCACCCCCTTCGCTACGCCACTCCACTGGTTAACGTGGTTAACATACCTAATTGTTTTGTTTGGATGGTGTGTCATGATGGTGCATGGTGTGAGGCGGATGGTGCAGGGGGACCTTTTGGAGAGGATAGGAATTGGAAAGGTGTTGGCAGGCGAGCTTTGATGCGGCTGACCGTACGGACCCTATGCATGCACTACGCACACTATAATCCCACACTATCCCACACTACAAGCAAACACCTAAGAAAAGTGGTGTTTGACGACGGTTCGTTGTGGAAGCATGCTTTCGTTTGTTTTCTGTTCTCGGGGTGGGGGGGGGCAACTTCCGTGCACCCATTGAGCAAGAAGACTACTGTGACTGTGAGGATTAGGCAGGGTGCATATTTGCATAGTAAAGTATGAAAAAATCGAACCAAAAGAGCTGAGCAGGCCGGCGCCGTACGCCTTGACTTGGCCGTCCTGACGACACAGTCCGAACTCGACCGTGAACCAGTAGAGCTGTGGACGCGCCCAACAGTTGTTCCTTTGTAGTTGCGCGTGCGTGCGTGCGCGCGCGCAAACGGACCGTGGCGAGCTGCTCGATGACGTCATCGCTGGCGCCCAGCGACGCCAAGCCCAGCTGCTGACTGAACTGCGCGAAGTCGGGGTCGGCGAAGAGCGGCGCGTGGCCCAAAATCTCGTGGCAGACGTCCCTGAAAGGCTCTCAGCGCAGTGAAGCGAAAGGAAAGCAGAGAGGGGCAACGGATGGCGTAGTGGTAGAGAATCGGCCGCTTGCGCGCAAGGGTTCTGGGTTCGATTCTTCAGGGATCCAAAAAAAACAGTCTTTCCCTACATGGATTTTCTCGTGGCGTCGCCGATTATCGATGGCGTTCTTCCGAATGTCTCTGGCTAATAATGCGGCTCTAGCCGGGAAGGCGTCATGGAGATGGATGGCAATGATGTGAACCACTGTACATAGGCCATTGACCGCCTTCTGGCGTTGCCCCTAATCCAACAACAAAAGGCACAGAGATGGCAATGGAAGATGAGAGCCGAACGGTTCTGGGGTGTAGCGCGGCTCGGACGGATGACGAATGTACTGAGTGGAGTGGAACACCCGAAAGGCCAGACCGGCGAGAAAATCGCGCGAGCTCAGCAGACCTGCCACAGGCCGCAGAATGAAACCGGTGCAGTCTGAAAACGGAGCCACGTGTGCACAGGTGCAGTGAGGAAGACGGCTTCGACCTACGGCATGTACGAGAAAAGCCCACACGACCGTAAATCGTGCAGTAGTGCCCTGGGAGTTACTGAGGGAAGCACTGCTTCAATCCTACCCGGGGCCGCCACTATTGGAGAGGGGCACTGTAAGTTTGGTATGGAGTAAATAATGGAGTAGTCCATGTACTCAAATAGTAAGCACAATAAAGAGGCAGCAAAGGTCGCACAAAAGCGTACAAAGTGGCAACCCGAGGCAATATTAGAAGGGGACTACATCTACGGTAGAAGTGTACCTTTCAAGAAGTTGGAGATGTCCTCTAGTTGCGGGATGCTGTCGGCGCAGTAGCCGCAGTTGGCCTCCATCAGCGGGAAGATGTAGTTGAACTCGCGACACGCGTGCGTGGGGTAGAGCTTCGTCAGGGACGTGTACACCGTCCTCCAGGTCTGCACCTCCTCCTTCGTGTACTCGATTCGCGGGATCTTCTGGCCGCTGAAGATGCCGACTCGAATTTTTATAAGTGCCCAATTTGCAAAAAAATATCAGCTGGTCAAAGTTGGACACGCACTGCTTGTAGTTGTAGGCGATGTCGGCGAAGATCTTGCGTCGCTCGCGGTAGACGGGGTCCGTAAAGCCCTGGAAGCGAGCGAGGGGTTCAAATCAAAATTGGGAGCGCTGGGGCGTTTTTCGGCACTATTCGTACGGGATGGTCCGCGTCCAGCTCGGCGCCGTAACTGAGCACCCGATTGGCGAAGTGGTCCAGATCGGAGATTTTGCGCGGGAACCACGGGACGGAGTCTGAAGAATTATGCACTTTTGAACCCTGACAGATTTCTGCGTCCCGAGCGAGAGGGCGGCGCACCCGCGATCCGGTCTTGGGCGCTCCAGGGCTGCACCGTGACGTCGTCCGTAAGACTCTTCAACACCTCGAGCGCCTACAAAGACAGCGCGAGCACCACCAATGAACGTCCAGCTGGACGCTTATTTTTTATCTGTGTCTTATTATTTGTATTCGTCATCAGTATGCGAGCCCAGTTTCTCCAGGAAATGAAAACGCAACGACCGTGTCCTTTGCAGGTATAGGTACCTATGTACCTTTGCGAGTCGCTGCTGCGTCTGTTTGTCCCCGTTGGCGTCGCTGGTGGCCAGAAGAAATTCGTAGCGGCCAGCAAAGCGGCGCGACGGCCGGCTCTCGATATGACTCAGACTCACCGAGTTCTTCTGAACGGAATTAAAATAAAAATTAAGTTGTGCATTATACGCTGCTCTACCTAGGTACACTCTCCAGAACGCTCTCCAGAACCAACACTACACACTGTCACTGCTCGATTATTCCAATTATATTATTATGGTGCATTCTCAGCAGTTTATTTGGGTTTGGTACGGTAGATGCATACACTCTAGAGACAGCACGTGGTTTGGATTATTCGCGCGATAAGGCGCCAATGGACGCGAGGAAACGAGCAACAAGTTTGTTTGCGGATTAGCCACACGTCGCGGCGGCTTACCCACCCAGAGTGGCACGCGAGAGTGTGTGCGTGCGTGTACGTGTGTCTGTGCGTGCACGCTCGCGCGGTTGCGGTACAGGCAGAAAAGGACAAAACCTCGAAAGCAATGAGCGCCTCGGCCAGCGCGCCGCAACGTTCCTCCATGGAAAACACGACATGCGCCCTGGGAGACTGGTACTTGAGACGGTCGTCCACGTACGCGCCCATGAGCGTGCGCTGCAATTGGTTGGCACACATCTTTCAGTGACAAACTTTATTATATTAATTTGCTTATTTGTTAACACCACTACGCAGCAGCGGGCCGCGATCAAACAATAATGATCGGGTGAGTCAATATCACCAGAACTGCACTCGTTGTTATTTTAAGCGCGTACGGGAAGCAGCAATTGAGTTATTAGGCGGAACTAAAGCTCTCCACACTGCACGGCGCATTCCCTACGTTCCTGCAGCAGTCATGTTGGCCGGTTGTAGGTAGGCACTGAAATGTTCGCACTCGCAGTGAGAATCGAGTATTGCGAGTAACAAGGTCGATGCGCAGGTAGTGTGAATTTTGTCAGACGACTTCAAAAGTTAAAAAAAAAACAAAAAACTCTCTCACCGAGGGTGACTTCGCAATTTTCTCCTCGCCTTTCATAATGAGACCGTTGGCCTCGATCTCGGGCGCGAGCGTCTCCGACATGATCTTCTTCCGAAATTCAATTTGTTCAAGTTTCTCCACTTCTATAGGGCTTTGGTTTTCGGCCTTGTCAACAACCAGAATAGAGAGAACCTGTCAAAAACACGCGATGAAGGCGTCACAGGCGGTACCGCCGACGCCGCGCGCTGCGCGGTCGAGAGATAACGACGGCAGATTAGTAGAGGGGGTGGGGGGGGGGTGGAAGGAAGAAAGGGCCAAAGCAGTTTTTGGGACGAGCCGGAGAAGGGGAGCAAAGTCGAACCAAGCGCCGAGGAGCACAGAATGGGTCCTGGCTTGCGCGTCGAGCGTAAACATACGTGACACACTGACACGATGGACAGAGCACGAACATAATTATTATGTGTTCTTTTTGTCTCTCTCTCTCTCTTTCTCCTTGTCTTGCTCCTCTTTCTCCTTCCATCCAGAGAAGACAGCTAGGGAGGCGGGGAGGGAGGACGAGAACCGGGTTCGGGGATTTTTGTGTTTTTTTTCTTTTTTTTCTCTCTTTTTTTGTTCTTCTTGTTTATCCCGCGCTCTACGCTCTCGCCTCTTTTTTCTCTCTTTTCTATTAAAATTTTTTTTAGTTTTTTTTGTTGGTATAAGAAGAATAGAAAATACGCGAATTTAAAAAAAAAAAAATTAAAAAAAGATAATTTTTTCAATAGTATTCGACGCCGCGGGCTGCCGCTATATTCTTCTCTTATTCTTTTCTACTAAAATAAAAAAAAAAAACGACGGCGACGGCGCCGCTCCTCTAAAAAAACGCCGGGGGCGAAGCGGGGCGCCACTTCCTTTCCCTATGTGGAGGGGGACCGCCGCGATGTTCTTCTCTTTTTTTTTATTTTCCACAGCAGCAAGGGCAGCAGCAACAGCGGCGACGGCGGCAGCGGCGACGGCGGCGGCGCCGCCGCGGAGGACGACACCTCCTCTCGCGTCCGCCGCCCCCCCCCCGGCGGCGAGGAGAGCCGGCGGCGGGCGTCGTCCTCCCCACAATATCTTTCTTTTCTTGTGGTGGTGGTGGTTCCTCGTCTCCTCTGTGTGCTGTTTTTTTGTTTTCTACGGATGGCGTATAAAAAAAGAAACAGCTCGAAAAAAAGGGCCACAGTACGCTCTTTAATACGCTGACAGGCGCGCATTTAACCGAAGATCATTGAAAGACCGGAGGCAACGCATCGTCAATTTGGCATGGGTCAAAAAGTCCGAGACCGAGACCGAGACCGATGCGAAGACCGAGACCGAGACCGAGACCGAGACCGATGGGAAGACCGTTAATTGTGAATCAGCCTTAACGGTGCTTACTGGAGCAAACACCAAGAAACGCTAGCCAACTGCGGCTGCGACAATCCTAATATGATTCCTATTTTTGCTTCGCAACAAAAATCCGCCCAATTTATTATAGCACCGAAAAATGTTAATTCAAATTTCTGTTTTCGTTTTCTATTCCCATTCCTTAATTTCATTTTCATAGTAGACCCGTCTAGCAGTGTCGAAACGAGAAGACGCATCGCATTCTTTTTTTCTTGCAGAAAGACAAATATTTTGCGGAAAGACAAATACGTAGACAACGACGAGATCCCACAAACAACATCACGACGTGCTGCAGAAACAGGTCAATATGATCTGAGCAATTCGGCTCCGCAGAATCGTCACTGCAGTGGTCGAGATCGAAAATACCATCGGCTTCAATTACCTTTAATTCAAACCTCTTCCGCTCTGATCTAAACCCGTATGATAAGCGATTGGGTGGCTTGCGATTTCGACCGTCTCTGGGAACGCAGCTTGGCTGGGGGGGGGGCGTCCCGTAGTAATGAGGGTCATGTTTTACAGTAAACACACATTTCGCGTTCCTATACTAGTAGTTTAGGTCGTTTTCACCAATTTCCTTTCCGAAATGTCGATTAGAAGTGTACTGGTAATACCCTACAGCTTATGGAAAGCTGAAGTCTTCTTTCAGCGCTTTTCGAAGGGCGCTCGAGCAGAGCAGTAGAGACCACGGGTTGCACAAATAAAACAGGTCAAAGGTGGCGTTCCACAAGTAAAAGTAGACCTAAACAAATGGTTTGATGCGTCAGTCCATACCATACCATACATACGTACGGTGTGTGTACCATTCGGTGTGTGGCGTGTGTGCGTGCGTGATTGGTTTGGCGAGCGTGGTGCGTGCGTACGTACGTGCGTGCGTGCGTGCGTGCGTACGTGCGTGCGTGCGTGCGTGCGTGCGTGCGTGCGTGCGTGCGTGCGTGCGTGCGTGCGTGCGTGCGTGCGTGCGTGCGTGCGTGCGTGCGTGCGTGTGTGCATGCGTGCCGGTGCGTGCATGCGTGCGTGCGTGCCGGTGCGTGCGTGCGTGCGTGCGTACGTGCGTGCGTGCGTGTGTGCATGCGTGCCGGTGCGTGCGTGCGTGCCGGTGCGTGCCGGTGCGTGCGCTGCATGCTCGCGCGAGAGGATGGCTACGCAGTTGCGCACGTCGAACGTGGTGCTGGCGGTGACGGCCGAGCAGGTGGCGAGCAGCGCGAGCGCCACGGAGAGAGTGAGGGCGCTGAACGCGAGGCGCCCTTGCACACCGCTCGTCTCGTCGTCGTTCCACTGGCGACGACGACGCCACTAAAGTGAGAGCGAGTTGGAAAGGCGTGGGTGGTCGCCGCTAGTCTCAGCCGCAATTCCCGCCACTGCCACTGAGTCACTAATTCCCTTGGGCAAGAACAATGAACGCTGTCATTGCCATGCTGTTGGGTAGAGTGATACTGACCAGCCTTGCCTTTTAGTGGTTGTTCACGGGGCTTTGTGCTGTGTGGCGGTGTCAAAATTAAGTTTTTTTTACTAAAAAATGATCGTGAGCCCGGCAACAGGCCTACAGTAACCCTTCTCATCTGGTGTGTCGGGCTATCCATCCACGCTCATACTAAGGCTGAAGACACTTTCTGAAGCAGCTGGTCGTGACGCAAGAGAAAACTCAAGGTTGACAAAGTCTGCTTACAAACTTGTTTATGTTCGCGATGCGCTACTGCAACAATGCATCGTTGCCTCGGCACCATGCGAAGCCATGGACAATTTTGCAACAGTGCACGTGCGTCCTTTCTCAACCAGTATTCTCCCAAGCGACTGCATTACGCTAGGCTCGCTAAGTCTACTTTTTTTACGCGGATCTATACACTGTCTGCGCTAGCGCCATTACATGTAGTGTAGTCATGTGTAGATTACATGTATTTGCAATTACAATTACAATTACAGATTACAATTACGTGTACAATGTAGATGTAGCTCCATAATTCACCCACCAAACGGAAAAGAATGAGCACGTAGACGCCGAGCAGTCCCAGCGCGACAGCACTGGTGCAGATACCGTACGCCATCATGTAGATTCGGAGGTACATGCTGGTGTCCTTCGGATGCACAAGGTACACCGTCGAGTCATTGCGCCTCAGCAGCTCAGCGCTGAATTACACTCTATTGCCGGTGTCACATTTTAGGGGGGCAACAATTAGGTGGGGGCATCTATTATGTGACACCGGCGCAACTGTCTACACCGTACGCATGATTCTCCGTGTCCCCTTTCCAGCGGTGTGCACCGCATCCAATAGTCCGCCGGTGTTATAAAACTATTGATTTATTGATTTTTTTAGGATACTTACGGTAGTCGATGCCGGTGCAGTGAGTCAGTAGCGTGTCAGTGAAAGAACGCAAGCAGTGGCACCTCATGAAGTAGGTGGGCGAAGCGCCGGCGAGCGCCACGAGTAGACTGGCGCCGGCGGCGGTCCCGACGCGCCGAATAGGCCAATAGCGACTCAGACGAGTGGGCATGACGACGCCCACGTAGCGGTTGTGCGTCAGGCAGACGATCAGCGCCACCTGCGCGATCAGGCAAAAGTTCATGAATCGATTTGTCCAGTCCTTGAAGTGGATAAGCACGTCGAGAGTGGCAAACCACTCGAAGAACCTGCACAAGTGAATGGGCGTGCGTGCGTGCGTGCGTGCGTGCCGGTGCGTGCGTGCCGGTGCGTGCGTGCCGGTGCGTGCGTGCGTGCGTGCGTGCTGTACAACAGCTTCCTCACCAGCCCCACAGTCGAAAGTTGATGGCCACGTACTTGTTGAAGACAGCAGCGAGGTCGAGACATCCGAGTGCGAAGCAGAGCCGGAAGAAGGCCGAGCCGAGCTGTGGATGGGCCCTCCGGTGCCCCAGTGAGCGCAAGACGACCACGTACAGGGGCACGCTGGCCAGCGCGAACGCCGCCGACGCGCTATTCAGCAGGCAGGCAAGCCACCAAGCACAGAACATGCTAAACAGTGGTTAAACCTTGCCTACCAAAAACTAAAAACTACCCAACTGTAAGGAAAATTGAACACCAAGGTACTGTTGTTTCAATCCTATGCTACCAGGAGGATTTGAGAGTCAGGGGGGGGGTAACAATCTCCAACCCCGGGGCACTATTGTTCCAACCTTCGTCTACCGCGCATGTTCTTGCTTGCTGGGAATAAAACACATAAATAAATACCAGAGAAAGTATGGAAGAGGGGGGAGGGGGTACTATTGGTGGAGGCACACCATTTTTGAATTTACGGTTGTTAGCGTCCAGATGACTACTATTTCGGACCCTCTCTTGAACGTACATATATGTACGCTTTTTTTTGGCGAAAGAGGAAGGGGGCTTACATTTCAGATGAGCAGCGCAACTGCACTGGCTTGCGCGGATCAGTGACTTGACTATCGCAATCCTTTGCTTGGAGCTTGGAGCTGAAAGCGACATCGGCTTCAATTACCGGTGTATGCACGATTACGCACTAATTGAACACAGCAGCGCCCTTGACGTGTCTTGAACGCGCTGACGCCTTTCGAAGAAGCGGCGCTAATGGCGGAGGCGAAGGGATCTCGACTACAATGCAAGGCTCAATTAGGGAGCACTTGAGCACAACATCGCGCAATATCGCCACTTCAGCCGCTCGTATTGTGGTGTGTCGTTCTGCTCTCACATCCTTCTTAGCGAAACTTCCAGAAGCGCACGTGCGAGCAGCTCGGATACAGTCTGTTAGGGAGAGGTGTAGTGGCGTACGGTCTGCCCGCCCGCGGCTACGTGATACTGGGAACTGATTTACGGCAACCCAAGGTTGGACCGGCACCGGTTACACGAATCTTTGCGCGACTCGTCACTGCAATACCCAAATGGGTTGACGCTCTCTCGATCTGTTTAGTCCCGTTCCGTGGCCATTTGTTAAAGTAGAAATTTAGTTGCTTGGATCCCTGCTTGTGCGCTGAATCGATATCCCGGTCGACCTATGTATGTACCTATCCCGGTCGCTGCCATGTGTGGGTCGGAGGATCAAGGTTCCGCTCTCGCCTCCGAGGAGTCGGAGGATCACGAGGCTTTGATCCACGTGCAGCCTCGACTGCCTATCAACCCTCGGCGGAGAGAGGGCAGACCAACGCACGCCACAGACCCGGGGGCAACCGCCCCTGCCTGCCATGCCGCCTTTGGCGGTCGTGGTTATACACACGCACCTACACTGTATGTACTTGCAAATAGAACCACCTAAAATTTGGCGATATATAGAACCAACTACCCTACAGATCGGTTGTATATACAGTACACGCGCTGCACACCATTTTCTCTAGGGAAAGTGCAAACGGGTGTCAGTTTTCAAGCTTTTAAATTAGCAGTTTTCCCAGTTCCTCTGGTGGCTATGCATACCATACGGATTGGGTGATCTTGAAAGACGGCAGACAAGTGAGAAACGCGTCGTTTGCAGCTCCGAACAGAGGCAGCGCTGCTTCATTAGTCACCAGTCACCACAGCGGGCCTCCAGCGGTCAATTAGGGCTATGCAACCGCCTCGCCCGCCCCCCGTCATGTGGCAGTGGACAAAGAAGTCGACCTCAGCGGGTCGGGGGTAACAAGGCTTTGTGCGACCTGAGCGAACATACTCGCCACCCCAGTATTGATCGTTCATCACCTATTGATTTTTTGCGTCCTCGGTGACGCACGCTCGCAGCTTCATCGTGTCCTCATTTATCCTCAGCCTCTTTTACTGTAGCTTTCATTTTGTTTTCTATCCCTCCGACTATGCGGCGGCCAGCTACACCATGAGCTGCTACATTGAGTAAACGGACTAACACGTACACGCACAACCACTATTCTTCTTCTGTCTCGGCCATCATGACCCTGCTCAGTCCAAACAGCTCGACGCACTCCTCGTCGCCCACGTTGACGAGCGTCACCTTCTTGTGGTAGAGGAAGTTGGCTAGAACGTGCGTGCGTGCGTGCGTGCTGGCTTGCTTCTACTAGGTACCTATTTCACTTTCAGCGTTTGGGAGTCAACAAGCGTTGCACCAACCGGCATGTATGGGCACCATGTCGGAGTAGAGCATGAGCGAGCGAAAGAAGTCGTAGAAGGTGTCGAGTCCTTCGCTGCGCCACTTGCGCGTCTTTTTCCACTGGTGCATCTCGGCGTCTATCTGCAGCGTGAAAGCGGTCCTGCCTGCCTGGTGGACACAGAACATACTCGACGATTTCGACTCGGCGGGGTAACCAGTCAATTAGTCCGCATTTTTTAGAGGGAACTCTCAAAGAAGCGTGTATTTGGGAGCAGGGGGAGGAGTAAGTCAAATCTGAATTTTACCCTGAAACTGCCATGCTTGCGGATCGTTAGCTTGATGAGCAAACATGTTCGTGTTCTTTTGGTCGGTAGTCGGCATCGTGCCCCGTATACGGTACATTACTGATGTTTGCTTTTACGCATTACTGCAGTTAGCAGAAGGCGAACAGAGTGTTACATGTAAATTCTAGCCGTACCTGGCAGAAGGAGATTCCGTTCTTGGTGAAGCGTCGATCGTTCTCCAGAGCCGTGAGCAGCGCGTACTCGAATCCCTCGATGTCCATGGTCGCAAAGTGCACTCGCTCCGTGTGCATGCGCTGAAACGATGGACTCGGCAACTCACCACCTCGCAGCAATGTAATAAGGAGGATTCACAATTAACTGTCCTCCCATCGGTCTCGGTACTCCCATGCCAAACGGCAAAAGACCGAGGCCGAGACATGTATGGAACGACCGTTATTTGTAAATCTGCCTTTATTCTACTTGACTATTGCCTGCGTGTACAAGTGGACTGCGTTTTTGGATTCTAGAGGAGTTATGTGCAACGGAATGCTCAACTTCCTCATTAATTACGCGTATGATCCAAGAGGAAAGAGGAGAGTGGAGAGGGAAGGAAACCACCGGAGGAGAGGGAAGTTCTTTGAAGCCGCTTAGAGAAATTGAGTAGGCATTAGATTCTTGGACTGAGCTTGCACAGTTGAGACGAAAACGTCTACTCAGGAACCGCTCGTCCTGCTGTACTCATGGTAGGTAGCTACCTCTTTGACGATTTCGTCGAGTGGCACAACTGGCATGGTCTTGAACGCGTATTTCTTGTCGATTCTCACATTCATCGGCAGGCTGGACGGCTCGACACCTGCAAGGCTGTGTATATACCTGTACGAGTGCAGGAGTGAGTTGTGTGGCCCATAGATTGTTGGGACTCAACTTCCGCCGCGGTACGCGCCACTGGCATGCCCCCATTTTCTCGCCCCCCAGTTCCTCGCTCTCCAGTTCCTCGCTTCCCATTTCATCGCCCCCCAGTTCCTCGCTTTCTCACTTCCTCGCTTTCTCACTTCCTCGCTCCCCAGTTCCTCGCCTCCCATTTCCTCGCTCCCAAGTTCCTAACTTTTTCCCCCTCCGTCTGTGTTTATGGTGGGACGCGCTAACCGACACACTCAGCACTCAGCGGGTACTCGGGCAAGGACTTGGACTGCGTGCGTGCGTGTGTGTGCGACTGCTCAGAGTCGCTTTGGAGTGTTGTTCTCTAACAATTTGGCACTGACCACACCGACCAGTACTTGGTTTTGTGTTGAAGTAGATCAAGACCTTCAGGTTCACCAAACCGGATCGATCTCACGCGTAGTGTGTGCGCACCCTTGGTTCACTGGGACCATCGCGCCACTGTTCTTACCAGCCTCCATTGCGTCAGTGCTGAGAAATTGATTTGTGTTACAAAATTTTAAATTTTAAAAATTCATTTCTCACTCGTCCTGAGCGATGGGTCTTACTGAAACTTGCACGTACACTACGCTTAGGCAGGCCAACGCCCCCACCAGTTTGCCCCGTCACAGGCTCCAGCCACCGGCAGCAATAGAAAGGCTGCATGAGGTGCACACGGCCATCACTAGCACTGCTCCACGACTCATCCATCTGGAGGGGAAGGGAGAAGTTGGTCGAACTTGGGAGCGAGGAACTGGGGAGCGAGGAACTGGGGGGCGAGGAAGTGAGAAAGCGAAGAACTGAGAAAGCGAGGAATTGGGGAGCCAGGAAATGGGGAGCGAGGAACTGGGGAGCGAGGAACTGGGGGGCGAGGAAATGGGGGTAAACCACTGACTTAGCTAATCTTCTTAGCTACGAACAAACGCTCTCATTTCGCCATTTCTGCTGAGAATTTTTGACTTGGCGTGGAATTTGTGGAGCCTTGCAATTTGCCTGGAGGAGAGGTTGGCGCTCCACTTACGGTCGTCGCGGGGCAAGGAAAGGAGTGTCTACGGCCCAGTGCTGTGTTGGCGGCGTCGAAGTTCAGTTCAAAGAGCAGGCGGCTGGTATCCCACCTGCGGCCAGGTTGATGACGGTGCCGACGCTGGCGAAGTTGGCCGCCTGGTCGGCCTGGGGCTCAATGCCGTAGATGCGGCACGCGGGGTACTTCTCGTGGAACTCGCGCTCCACCTGGTCGTCGCCGCCAATGCCCACCGTCAGCCAGCTGCACTCCTCCCCGCGGCGCGCCTCGTCCGCTGCAACGAGAGCTACCTACATATAGGTGCTCCGCGCGTGCGTGCGTGCGTGCGTGCGTGCGTGCGACGCACCGAACGGCAGGAAGTATTTCTTCTCCCCGTATCGTCCCATGTTCAAGTCGAAGAAGTCGCTGCCGCCGCTGAGAAGCTCGGTGTGCTCGGCCACGCAGTGGTTGACGATGCGCACGAACGAGGCCCAAGGCCGAGACGTCTCCTCTAGCTCCTCGAGCACGCACGCCTTCAGCGCCAGCTCCGTTCTGTAGATGCGTGCATTGGTACATAGGTACATCCATATGTTTAACGTCCACGCCCGAGTGTACAAGGTGAGTACTGCGCTGCAGGCGGACGACGCACAGTCGTCCACGCGAGGCAGGACAGCGATTGTTAGGGGCAACAGAAGGGGGCTAGAATCGCATAGCCGCATAAATAGCCAAAGACATTCGGAAGAACGCCATCTGTAATCTAGGGCAGCGACGGCACTAGACAATCTATTGAGAGGGAAGTTCCTCGATCTAGTGGCTCCATCAAGAACCGAGCCCAGACAACGTGCTGGTGCAAGAGGCCGATTCTTTACCAATACGCCATACATACGCTGCCGTCGTCCTACTCGGGCGTGGACATTTCATTTTTGTTTCCGGCGTACAACTACACAAAAGAAGGTTTACGAACGTGTCGCTCTTCTCTCTTCGGTCGAGTGACGCCCACGCGCAGAAGAGGAGAAGCACCGAGACCGATACGCCGACGTAGACGAGCGGCCGGCGAGCGCGACTCCTCAAGACGGCGAATCGCAGCAGCGCCATCTTTTCACGCAACGCTATCCGTCATCAGTTGTTTCCATTCGCCGCGTAGCGCGTGAGTACAACACGCGCTGGCGATGTGTAATGAGGCGGCGCAAACGCCCAAGACGCGCGCATGGACGCGCACACGCGCGCCTTTCGTCGGCCAGGGGCGTGGCAGGCCACTGCACCGTTTGGCGATTGCGATGTGCTGCGACAGCGTTGACAACAAACGGCTCAGTTGCACCGAGGGAAGCAATTTTACTACATAACACCACTTCTGCACTAACCGGTCTGCACGCTAGCGATGCGTCAATGATGCGAGCACATTGAATGCAGGGGAGTCGATGGTGCACGCGGGGAAGTCCCTGTCAATGTTTATTGATCACTGTCCAGGAGGCATTCGGCAGCCACCAGTCTTCCCGCGGCACGACGCTTTCGGGAACTGGGCACAAGTCGATGGAGTTGCAGAACTCCAGACGCAGTCCCCTGTACAGGAAGCGGCACCGCTCCACCTTGAGCATGATCTCGTGGCCCCTGTGGGGCAGCTGCAGGTCTTCGAGGTCGAGTCTCGCGAGCCTTAGTGCCCAGGCGTCCGTCATCTTCTGCGCGAACGGCTCGAGCATGCGCGTCACGCCGCCCTTTCTCTTGGAGCTGAGCAGCCGGCGGTAGTTGACGCTGCGCAGATGCACGATGCGCGCCACGTCCGTGGGCACGACGAACGCCGTCGTCCGGGCGTCGGTGAAGTTGAGCACCTCGTGCGCGTGTATGCGATCGAGCGTCTCCGGACGGGTGATCACCTTGGACTGGTAGGGCACGGGGAAGGCGCCCGCCTCCACCCAGAGCCTCTCGAGCTGCTCGAACGACACCGAGCTCGCGTGCCGCCAGTCGTCGTCGTCGTCGTCGCCGCCGACTTCGTCGCGCGTCGCGGGGTGCGCCGTCGAGCTGCGCAGGATGAACGCGCCCACGTCCGGGCCAGCCAGGGAGTGGAGGCGAGCGAGCAGCTCGCGCGCCTCCAGGACGCCGTGCTGCTCGACGATCATCTCGTCGAAGTCGACGAACGTCACGTACTCGGCGTCGGCGCGCGACCGCAGCGCGCAGTCGTTGATCGAAGACGGCACCTCGGATCTAGACGGCGCAGAGACACTATAACGTGACCATGAGAAAATCTACCGTAAATCTGTAAATCTCCCTGGGCGTTCATCTTTCAACCCACCATGGTACCATGGGCGTTCATGGGGGGGGGGCGTTCCAGTGGCGGGCAAATTTTTTGTGGGGTCAATTTTTGCCAGGGGCAAGCTTTTCTGTCAAATTGGGATGAATTTTAGATTCTCCCTATTAAAATGTTGCCTAAAGTGGCATGTTAATGTCGCATATGCATCGCAAATGCAGCTAAGAGCGAACAAATGTGCATGTCTTGTGCAATATGGCAGTGTAGTACGTGCTGCATCATATGTTCAGATTGTTTACCGTGGATGAATTGCGCCGCAGGCAAAATTGTTGTCATTTTGCCAGAAACACATTTATGGCAGGATAAGAAGCATGCTCCCTCCTTGCCAACTCCGCCAGCGCGCGAATCTATTCCGCCCACCAAGTTACAACATTGTACAGTTTTAAAGGTGAGTTGTATGCTTAACTACAGCGCCGCAGGCGAATTTTTGGCCGTTTAGACAAGAAAAATGTGCTCAAAGCTTGGGAAAAGTGAAGTAGGATGTAGGACCAATCGGGCAAAATGTCACAGGGGTACCCCTGTTGACGTTTTTACCATTTTCAACAAAAAAGGGGGTGGCGATCGCACTCCCCGCCACCCCCTTGGCTACGCCAGTGGGGCGTTATTTAGAGGATTTACGGTATGAGGGTGCCAGGGGTATCCTTCCTCCTCCCTCGTGACATGTAATCACCACACTGCTCGCACGTCACCGTTGGCAGTACCAATGTTCACCAGCGGCTCTAGGATTTTCTGACAGAGGGGGAGAAAGTCAAATTTTTTCGTTCTAGTTTGTCCGAAAACGTCAAGTTTTGGCCCTGGCATCGGCCTTTGATTTTTGCGCTGTTTATAACAACAATTTGTAAGTTGCAGTAGATGCACAGTGCCGCAGGCGAAAATTTTACGCTTTTAAGTGCCTTAAATCCCAAGGAAAAACGTTAGAGTCGGCCAACTTTGCCCCTGTGCGCGTCCTGCTTTCCTTCTTCTCCCCCTGAACTCTTCCCCTCTCCCGCCCCCCAAATTTGAGCTTTCAGGAGGGGGAGGCCCCCCTCTCCCCCATTCTGGATCCGCTAGTGCCAATGGTAGCACACAAGTGTGCATGCAGCCGTTGCACGGTACACAAGTAGCACAACGCAACAATGGCCAACCGGTAAACGTGGAAGTTGGCATCCAGGTCGTCCACAACCGGAAATGCTGACCAGTCAACCGTTTCGATGTCGATTCCATCCGACTTGGCAGCCGTTTCCACAAAACAGTGGTTTGCACTGCTCGATAGACTACTCGTTAGAACTGTAGCACTACTTTTTACATATACCTAGATTCCAATGTATCTTGATGTTGCACCAACTCTACGTGTGCTTCAATTTGGGCTGGATGAAAACGGCCGCCTTGTAGAGCTCGAGAATGGTACGGATTTCGGTGGTGGCAGAGTGGAGGTAAAAGTAGAACTTGGTGGCGCCCTTCAGGAGCCAGAACTCAAAGAACTGGACGAGAAGGGGCCAGTCGCCGAACGCGAACGTCGGCTGGAGGCAGACCGCCAAGAAGTGGGCACGTCGGAGTGGCGGGGTCATGACGTGGACGCTGGGCAGAGTGGTCTCATGCAGGCTCTCGCGCAACGGCTCTGCTTGAAGATGTATTATTGCTTGCAGACAAGTACATACTGTTCGTTATCGTCTGAACCCATCTACATACCTTTCTAATCTGTCTGTCTGTCTGTCTGACCTGATCTATTATCTGTCTGAATCCGAAAAAAATGTCCTCATTGCGCTACAGCCTGTTTGGGTGTCGGTTATGACCACCGGTTGCTGTGACCAGTCGATGGGAACGGCATCCACTTTAAAGTCCAAGAAATAGCCGGTCCTAGGGTCCGTGTCGGACGAAGCCTGTGTCAATCAATCCCTGGTCCAGCCTAACTAAGTCTAAGCTGGAGCCTGGCTGTGTTCAGCGTATAACACGTCCAATCTGTCGTTCAGGCTTGTCCGACACGGACCCAGGCGCACATGGGCTGGAAGTAGTAGACTGGACACTGGCGTCTGTTGATGACGGCCCAGTGGCCGAGCAGCTCGACGCCGGCGCCGTCGCCGTCGGCGCGGCGGAGCCTCAGACGGACGCCGGCCGCGTCGTCGTCCTCGTCGCGCTTGCAGCGGCGCACGCCGACGGCGCGCAGGAGGCGGCGCTCGGGCAGGTAGTAGGCGCTGTGCACGAACGAGAAGTTCGCGTCGGGGCTGGGGAACTCGTGTCGCGACGCCTTCTCCGCCAGCGCCCTCCGCGCCTGTTGTATACGTCTTATTACTGGTATATCGTACGGGTACGTACGTACACGCTCTAGCGCACTCTCGCATGTACCCTGACGTGATGTACACATACATATACGTACAGACTATGGCAGGCACATTGCTCGGACATATACTGTAGCACCTACAAACACTGAGCCAATTGTGACTTGGGACGATGCCTCGTTTTGAAAGGAATCTGCACTTTAATTGCGGGGGATGACAATGAACTGAAAGACCCGGAGTAGGGTTTACGATTCCGGGAAAGAAGAGGCTAGTTGGAGGGTTTACGGTAATTCACTTGTCACCAACTGATCGCACTGCTTTGCTTGAAGAAACTCACATTTGTCGTTCGCACTTTCCTCCACACGGAGCTGTGTTCGTCGTACATATCGCCAACGAGGAGCCATAGCAAGGCTAGAGAGCCCAGGCCAATGCAGCTGCAGCACAGGATCTTCTTGCCACCCTTCTTCGCCATGCCTCTCTTTCTCTTTTTGAGATTTCTTTCAGTAGTTTTTAAATTCCGACTATTGTGTGCTCAGTGTGTGCTCCGACTATTGTGAGACAACAACTTAGTTGTTGTCTCTGTGGTCTGCTGGCTGCGCAGAATTAGTGTCTTTCAGCAAGTAGGGTAGGTAGGCATGTGCACGCGAGGCGTTTGCCACGCCCTGCTGCGGTGTAACAGTGCAATGCGACCGTCCTATACACGCTGGCGGTGTGTGTGTGTGTGTGTGCGCCATGGAGTGTGTATGCTTTCCGTTGGTTACGCACTAGATTGTAGAATGCGCGTAGCGCGCGCGCGCATTCACTTTCCGTCCGCTGCTGTCCGCTGCTGTCCGCTGCGCTGTCACAATCTTGTGTTTTGTGCTGCACTTTTGTACTCAAGTAAAGTCAAGTTCCAGACAAGTGCTCCGCTTTTGTCCTCCACGCAGTGTGCAGTTACACCAATTGAAAATGGAACCTCACGTAATACGACCCTACCGAACCAATACGAACACGAAATCAGGGTGTACGCGGCAGCGTACAACCCTAATATGTGACGACTTCTGCAATGCGGCTTTTTGAATTTTCAGTCGCTCATCACTCTTGATTGCCTGAACGGACTGTGGCGAATGATAGCTCAAAAGAACCGCCTTCTAGACCGGAATCGAATAAGCCGTCCCGCGTTTCGGTACTCGAGCGTATTAACACGAAACTTCCGAAAATGTTCCGAAAAAGTGGTGTTTTTTTTTTTCCTGTTCTGCACACACTTTTTGGGGCGCCGCTCTGGAACGCCTCAGTCGATTGGGACAAAACTTGGCGTGAGCACGCGGTATATGATGGCAACTTTGTGACCGCAAGAAAAATTTATCTAGGTGCTACGGATCTAGAGTTAAGGCCGATTTAGTAATTTTTTGGAACATAGTCGTTTTTTTTGGCCAAAATGCGACAAGAGTAAAAGTCGAAAAAAAGCCGAGTAAACCCCCAAATGTTATTTGATTTCCGTAAACAGCTTTACAAAGAAAGTCTAAGACGCTTGCATGACATTTGAAATTCTCACCACATAATGAGATATTGGCAACCAAAATTTCGCAAATTTCGACCAAAAAAACTTTGTCAGCTATAGGCGCTTCAACCGTTTGTGGCAGAGCTGTTCTGCAATGACGAAAGTTAATCGTCCGGACCTGGAATAGGTTGCTTTCGACAAATGGCAGCGCTCCTATGCCCATGTCTCGGTCGGCCCCCTTTGAAATGCCATTTTTTGGGTGTTTTGTCCCAAAAGTTTGTCAGCTATAGGCGCTTCAACCGTTTGTCATACAGCTGTGCTGTAATGATGAAAGTTACTCGTCTGGACCTGGAATAGGTCACTTTCGAGAATGGGAGCGCTCCGATTTCCATGTTTCGCAGCTCGACCCTCTTGGCGCACCCCCATTTTGGGCAAAATTTGGAACTATGATCGTGCATTATTTTTCATTTCCTGAACGAATTCTGGCGCGTGATAGCTCAAAAGAAGCGCATTCAAAGGGGGAATCGATTAAGTCATAACACGCTTCCATACGCTTGTGCATTCCCGAGAAGTTTTTGGAGATGGCAGGACCCACTCTACATAACAAGCTTCTTGGTTCGTCGCCCATTCGCGCCTGCATCAATTGGACGGAAACCTCGCAGGCATCTATGCTCCACATCAAAAAATGAAATCGCCGGAGGGACTCTTGCTACATGACAGCTATGGTTTACTGGGCACATTTTTCTTTTTACCATGTTCCCTAAATCAAGAGGTCGCTGGTTCGAATCCCAGTAACGCCTGCCTGTGCCTTTGCACGTGTCCCCTTGGAAAACCCATCAGCGCTGCTTTACTGCAGTGTCTCCAGTCCATTCCACATTTTTTGTCTCTTTTCTAGGTTCTTTTACCAGAATTTTGGTAATTTTTTGGGCTAGAAAAAATATTTATAGACGAATGCTCGCTACAGCCCCTGATACATGAAAATGACACATCTGCACACCCGCACGCACGCGCGCGCGCGCGCGCACGCACGCACGCACGCACGCACGCACGCACGCACGCACGCACGCACGCACGCACGCACGCACGCACGCACGCACAATGTGTACAGTGGTACACGCTTTTCATAAGCTTTATGGTGCAACACTGAGCATGCGTCCGTTCTGGTCTGCTGCTGTGGGTTTGTATGTGTGTGCGTGCGTGAGTTTTTGATTAATCTTTCTTTTACGAAAAAACACTGTATTAAGGAAAATTTTGCAGGTGGCTGCAAAAAAAGGCGAATATGTGACGCTCCTTTAGGCCCAGTTTAAAAAAACGCGGTATTAAAAGTAGCCACTTCATCAGATGATCAACTTCAGTTTGGACAAACCGTGTATAATCGAACCAAGCGCAGCAACACGTCACATATTCGGCGTTTGTTGTGCGAGCCATCGCACACAGCCACAACACTACCACTATCAATCCACCCTCACAAACTCTTTCATCTCTCTGACGATGCGCATTCTCTGACGATTCATTAGGCATCGTATGGATGGACAGGGCACACAGCCAAAGATTCTGCATAAATAATTTCGCTACCCTGCCCATCTTAAATTTTTAATATGTGGCTTGCCCTTACAGTAAGTGATATGCACCATCAATTCACGATCTTGAGTACCAAGTACATTGTATGCCCTACATTCAATCTTCGATTCTCGTTCATCTTTGTTCCGCTTCTGTTAGCCTGTGCCTATGGACGGACGGAACTGCCATCTGTAGACGTCCAGTCAAGGATAAGGCCCGCTCTCGTCTCTGAGTCCAAGGAATGAAAGGCCTCGGTCCTCATGCAGCCTGGACTGCCTTTCCAGTGATCCAAGCGAGCACAACAAACGCCGAATATGTGACGTGTTGCTGCGCTTGGTTCGATTATACACGGTTTGTCCAAACTGAAGTTGATCATCTGATGAAGTGGCTACTTTTAATACCGCGTTTTTTCAAACTGGGCCTAAAGGAGCGTCACATATTCTCCTTTTTTTTGCAGCCACCTGCAAAATTTTCCTTAATATTTAATGCAAGTACATACATACGCATCATGTGCAGGGCGAAAGCGCTAACATTGATTGGTTTCTTCCAGGGTGCATGCCTATTGGACACCACCGGTCTATTAGAGGAAATGCGGCTTCCTTCTTACTTTGTGCAATCACCACATCGCATTTTCAGAAAACTTACCACACCGCCATTTGGTCAACCGAAATTTCGCCGGAATATTTCTGGAACTTCTATTTTTTCACCGATTTCTCGACGGTCTTCTCGGTGGTCTTGGTGACGTTGACCTTGCGAACCTGAGTCTTGAAGCCCAGAGCCTCTAGCGCGTGCTTGCGAATGGTTCTGTTGAAGACGAAGTAGATGTAGGGATTGATGGCGCTGTTGACGATCACCATGTTGCTGAGAATCAATCCGCCCAGACTACGGTAGTTGAAGAGGTACTCGGTGAGGTCCATGAGCTCTGCGACGAACACGAAGCAGAGGATCTCCACGATGGTCACCAGACAGATTATCAGACCCTGCAATCGCTGCGTGCGTGCGTGCGTGCGTGCGTGCGTGCGTGCGTGCGTGCGTGCTTGCGTGCGTGCGTGCTTGCGTGCTTGTAGCTGCTCCACAGCAGCTATTGTACATGCAACAGTAGTAGCAAACCTGCAAGAGAAGATTTCTCTCCACATTGCTAGAGCTGCCTCCGCTGGCTTTTGTGAGTGACGTGTAGTAGAACTTCAAGTAAAGGTACGTGCCCACGTAGAGCGCCAGAGCCACGTAGGTGATGTGCTCGTCAAAGATGGAGTAGGCCTTGTCTATGCCGTACATGAAGTACTTCTGGTTGAACTCCTGCAAATCAATGAACTGATTGAAGCACAACTCGACAACTCCTACATAACCTTGAACTCGACTCGACCTTGAAAATTAGTCCCTGCACCTCCCTGGAGGCTTAGGTATTACATTTTATTGGCCAATCCCCGATGCACCGCCCCAGGCGACGTTTCTTCAGTGTTTGCGTGCCTGGGTGCTTGTACGTGCGTGCTTGTGCGGTGAGAGTATGGTACATACCGCAACAGTTTGCGCATACACTGTCACACAAAGCTCCCCTCACAGCGTCAACCCCTCATATCGGCCCTACCGAACTGTTGGCCCTCCCTACCATCATTATCCTCTTTCCCTCATGAACGCCTTTAGTGATACAACGCCTTCGGTGATACAGTGATCAGTGGTGCAATTTTCCACCGACACTGCAGATTAATTTACCTAATGCCTTTCCTGCCTGCGTCGTCACACCAAGCGTGGTCGTTTGCATAGGGAGACGCAACGACGCTTACGTGCTGTTCCTGGCCGAGATTCTCGCTGGACACGAAGTAGAAGTAGGCGAAGAGGTGGTTGAACTTCTTGTGCCGACCCATAAGGGCGCGCTGCACGAGCTTGAACAGCGAGAAGGCCCACGACAGAGTCGCGGCGATGTAGATCCGCTTGTCCTGCGGTCGGAGAGTGCGTGTAGGTTAGCGTTCGCTCAAGAGTGGCGCGTCCCCACGCCCCCTCCACCACCGCCCCCCGAGATGGGGCGTTACTCGGACGCGTGGACGCCCTCACGTGCGCGAGCATGCAATTGTACATGTGTATGTACCTCGAAGAGGGCCTCGTAGAGTGGTTTGGAGACGAATACGCAGAATCGGTTGAGGGCGATGAAGAAGCCGGCGAACATGGCGACCTTGAAGCAGACCGTGTCCACGTTCGCCAGCCCGATCAGCAGCCAGCCGTCTCCGTACAGCGGACGGCCCGTCAGCGCCAGCGGAATCGCCACCACGTAGTGAACCGGAAACGGAACGAGACGCCCGTCTCTCTCTCTCGCTCGAGTACGCACGAAGGCGGTCCGGATTTGTCTGAGAGTGCAGCAGCCGATTGCGAGGGCCAGGGGAGCTGGTGGGACAGGGAGGGCTGGCTGGAGAGAGGGAGGGCGCGCGCACCAGCAGCTCGCCGACGTCCCCGACGGCCAGGGTCCAGACGAGCACGTAGAAGTTGTGCTTGCGGTGGTAGTCGGCCCGGTGCTTGTACAGCACCCACAGCAGCAGCGCGTAACCCAGCGCCCCCGCCGTCGTGCACGCGAAGTAGCTGCCCGACGACGCCAGCCGGTCGAACAGCGGCGGGAAGTATGGAGCATTGGGACTGGGAGCCTACAAGCGAGAGGCAGTAATGCACCAGCAGTTTCAGTTGTTCCTGGGTCACACTCATACTTTTGTGGACAGCGAGCGGTTGGTGAAGTCCTCCATTGCTCTTGACTTGGATCCTTTCTTGGACTTTTTTGTTCCCTGTGCCTGTTCCTCAGCGATTGGGCAAGTGCAGATACACTTGATACAAGAATCCCTTTTGAGTCTCCCAAATCCACCCACCTACATATGTATCTATCTATATTACTAAAGCACAATGTTTGTTTGTTTGTTTGTTTGTTTGTCTGCAACGCTGCCCAGAGAGTTGTGCTGGACGGATTGAGCTGAAATTTTGTGTGTAGATTGCTTGCAACATTTCACCGTCAAAATAAGAGTGGCACCGCTGAAGCTACCGTAATCCGCGAGATATGCAAATTGCGCATACGTGTTTTATCGAAGTTGAGAATTCAGTGTCAAATCTGCTTGGGATGTATGTAATCGACCGTGCTGATCACGAATATCACATCCGTTTTCCAATGCGATACCGTAAGCATGAGATACAACGCATTGAATATGCAAATTGCGCTTGATTGAATTTGAGAATTCAGTGTCAAATCTGCTTGGGATATATGTAATCGACCGTGGTGATCATGAATCTCACATCCGCCTTCCAGTTCGACACCGTAATCCCGAGATATAGCATTATCTTTTTCTACAGTAGTACCTATGACTGTTTGTGGGTTCTGTCTGCAGCACATAGAGTTCTGCTGGATGGATTGAGCTGAAATTTTGTATGAAGCTTGCTTGGCACATTTTACCATCAAAATAAGAGTGGCACTACTGAAGCTATCGTAATCCATGCGTTATGCAAATATAAGTAAATTATATGATAATACAGCACATTTTATGCGTGCTTCTGACTTATCAGAAGTGTTTAGAAAACAGTTCTGTACAGATCAATGGTGTAGTGGTTATGTTGTCCGTTACTTTTCTGAAGGTCCTGGGATCAAACCTCTGCCATAGAAATACTTGTAACTTTTTTGTTTATAACTTTTTTGTTTTGCACGTGTTTATGCTATAAAAACTTTGAACTTTTTATTATTTTTACTTTGTTTTACAGGTGTTAACGCTATAAAAACTTGTATTACACGCTCATGGACGCACGCACGCACGCGCGCGCGCGCGCACGCACGCGCACATGGACATGGACACGCGCGCGCACGCACGCACACGCACGCACGCGCACGCACGCACGCGCACGCACGCACGCGCACGCACGCACGCGCACGCACGCAAGCACGCACGCACGCACACGCACATGGACACGGACACGCGCACGCACATGCACGCACGCATGCACGCACGCACGCACGCACGCACGTTCGCACGAACACGCATGCACATGGACATGAACACGTGCATGCACGCACGCGCACGCTCGATCGCACGCACGCACGCACGCACGCACGCGCACTCATGCACGCACGCACACACACACACATAGACACGCACGCATGCGCGTGTATGTGTTAGCGTTTTAGTGGTGCGTTGTTTTAGTTTTTCTTGGCGTTGAGCACTGATCGTCGACGCATTAAACGCAATAAATGAAATACTGTGGTGCGTTTTGCCCGGTCCAATGGCCCAATGAACTTGGATTTCCCCGGAAAAAAACGGCTGAAAACAATTGATGCGTGCGTCCGCATCCGCTGCTGCGTCCGATGAAAACTTTCTTAATTTTAGGCTTTGCTTAGGCTTAGTCCAGACTTTGCTTAGGCTTATGCTTTGGCTTTGATTTTTCTTAGGCTTATGCTTCGCTTAGGCTTAGGCTTCACTTAGGTTTCGGACGCAGCGGACGCGGACGCAACAATTGTGCTTTGCCAAAAAAAGACCACGTAAGGAAGACACAAGCCCATCCCGCCGCCAAAAACCGCCCGCCCTCGGCGCGCTGGAATGGAATCGGAAGCGTCGGACCGCGATCCTAGCTTAGACCAGGTCCAAAGGCTTTGCGCCTGCAGATCAAGGTGCATGAACATACCTATGTGAGCAACCATGCAGATTACAAAAAATGTTTTTCTGTATTGCAGAAGTGCATTGGTTGCATTGGTTGACTTCCTTTGGCTTTTGCTGCAAGCACTTTACAGATTCGTCATTGTTGATTTTAAACTGAGCATTCACAGCATGGTTTTATGACACATTGTATTGATGATGAGTCACTACTGAGGACATGAAAATATTGATACTGAATCACTTCTGAGCACGTTTTTGATGATGAATGACAAACGACAAAAGAGATGAAAGGTTTCTCAGATATAGCAACAATCTCTGCCTATTCTCGCCCCCAACCCCCCATTGGTCATTGAGCTACTCGACCTTTGGGGGCCTCTGGGCGATAAACTATTTTCGGGCTCTCCCATTCTCTCCAGCCCCCCTCCCCCCTTGCATCGGTTCATGGTCTTCTTTGTGTGCGCGTTTTGGGCATGTTTCGGATTGTTCGTGTTGGGTTGCGAGAGCAAAACGTTTTTGAACATACAGCACATACAAACAGACACGCCAAAAAGTTTATGCTCTCTCCCTCCCTGCCACATAGCATCACCACAGAAAATAAAACAAAACTTCTGCAAACGGGTCTCAGCTCATGTCTCCAATTTACATCGTGG